>APFE030250883.1:142942-161115 GCA_000404065.3 Pinus taeda | reverse complement strand
GTAGGGTTCGTGGTTGAAATGTATGAGTCCACCATGCAGCACAATAAGGAAAAGATAAAGCTCCCAATGGTGCAGTTGGCGGAGAAGTGCAGAAAGGAGGAAGCGTGCGACGTCACAAAATTGGCGGAGCAGTAGAAAACAAGAGGAGAAGAGTGCAAAGGACATAAGTCACCTTCGCTCGGCACTGAGGCAGAAACAAAGACAGAACAAGGTGGTGCAGACTCGTAGACGATGTCTACCCAACTCAAGCGTCTGCGACCATGAGAGAATACAGTGCCAAGAAAGAAAACCAAGGCATCCAAAACGTCCTTCGACCCAATTACCCTCACTGAGGGAGATTTGCATGACATTGGAGAAATGGTGAGGGATGTCACCACAGAGGCCCTCCAATAATTTGAAGAACAATATCAACTAGTATTGGGGGCTCTTTGAATAAAACTATAGGATTTGTAGGTTCACACTCCATAGGCTAGCACAATGTCCACCAACGTCGCGATCGACACTTCAGCTGACGAGGAGATGTTGCACACAAGGGTGACCAACACAATAGTGCTACTAGATGGAGCACTTACTACAGAGAAGGAGATCGGTTAGCAGTTTGAAAGGGGTCGGATTGAACATGGCCACGCTTCCTCGGGAGATGCTTTATCTCTTACAGGATGGAGTCACCGTGGAACTCAAGGCTTGAGAGAGTCACGCTCTGCAGGTGATGAGGGAGCAACACATCAACATCGAGCAGTTAGGTCTGCAGTGCAACAAATGTTGAAATATGGAAACAATAATATTCCAATTTAATTTTCCCTTGAATTAAATTGTGAATTAAAAATCGAATTTAGTCTTAACAGTTACTTGGAAATAATTAATTAATTTATATTTAAATTAATTAGTTTGAGAAATTCAAGTTAGAAGTTTTTCTGAAGTGAGGCAAGAGTTATCCCTTAAATTAAGAAGATAAGATTGAGTTATATTTGAGTTGTAATTAGTTAACTCAGTTTACTGGGTCAAGTCCAGTTAAATTAGTTCCAAACTGTTTGAGGAACTAATAGTGAGTTAACAGTCAGTTGATGCATGCATGCACTCAACTAGTGCTACTCCAGTTAACCGAAGATTCCCTCATCAGAAACTCATGCATGTCTATTATGAGAAAGACCTAGTTGAGTTAAATGTCAAAGATAGTGTACTATTAGTTGCATGTGTTTTCTCATGGAGAAAACTCAAGCATGCAGTCAAGGATTTATGCTTGAGGATTGTGCAGAATTGAAGAGATCATCCACTTGGTTGAAGGCAGATCATCCACAAGGAACAACTCAAGGAAATAGGAGCTTGGAGGGTAGAGAAGAAGGCTAGAGAGAAGCCAAGATTTCCTATGAGCATATTTGAGGAGTGTACTGAGAGCTGGCTAGCTGTGAGAGCTAAGGCTTTGTATAGTTCCTATGTCTTTCCACCATGTATGATAATACAATAGTGTGGGGTTTTTAGCTGAGGTTTTCCCCAATGTATTTGCATGTGTATTGTGCCATTGATTCTTCTTCTTCTGGTTATATTGTTCAGCTCGATATTTAAGCTTCCTCAAATTGATAGTAGAAGTAGGTTATAGTATTATTCTTTGATTTATATTGCATTATCGAGTTAACTTACCAACATATTTTCTACATGGTATTGGAGCTATGAATAGTATACTGAGAAGAGAATTCGAAGTTTGAAGTTCGGGGGTGTAGGTGCAAATCGAATTCATATCGTACTTCAAGGTTGGCCAATGGCGTTCTATGGCTTGAGACTCGAGTATGCCTTGGAAGGTAGCTCGAATTACATAGCATGGAAAGATAAATGGAGGCTGTATTAGAAGACAATGGCTTTAAGGAATTCATTGATCAATAAATCCTAAAGCTGGCTTCAACTAATGCACAAGAGTTGGCTGAGTGGAAGAAGTGTGTGGGGAAGGCGAGACAGATCATCCTTGAGGGAGTTCAAGACCATATTGTCTCGAGTCTCCATGGGAAGGATACTGCATTTTTAATGTGGAAGACATTGAAGGATCTGTACCAAAACAATAGTGACCAACGGAAATTTGTGCTCAAGGATAAGCTTCGTAGAATCAGAGATGAGCTTGGTAGTGTGGGAATAACTACTGCTGATGATGGTATGGTGAGCCTTGCTCTCCTTGGCCTTCCAAAGAGTTGGAATAGCTACCAGGACTCTATGAATGGAAGGGAGAAACTGCGAGATTGGGAACGACTGTGGTTGGATCTTATGCAGGAGTAGATCAAGAGGAGCACATGAGACAGTTCTTCATCCAAGAATGATGATGAAGAAAATCTAGCCTTAACAAGTAAGGTAAGGAAAGGGAATGGGAAGGCTTCCCATTTCAAATCGTATTCTCCTCATGGAGGGAAGAAGGGTGACATGTCTAAAGTAAGATGCTTTAATTATCACAAGATGGGACATTATGCGACTAATTTCCCATCGAAGAAGTCCAAGAAGGGATCATCAGAAGGATCGGAAGGTGAGGCATTAGCCTCTCAGTTCGAAATGGACTTTACCCTCATCGCATGCATGGTGTCATTGATGATGGGTTGTGTCTGGTATCTTGATAGTGGAGCCTCATTCCACATGACCGGTGATAAAAATTTATTCAGTGCCTTGGAGGAGAAAGACCTCAAGATGCACATAGAGATGGGTGATGACGGAAGGTATAGTGCTTTAGGAGTGGCATAATTGCTTTTCAGAGGGAGCATGGAGCTCCTCTCACCTTGACAGATGTGATGTATGTTCCTGGATTGAAGAAGAGCTTGGTATCGGCCGCGATGTTGGAAGACAAAGGCTACGATGTTGTCTTCTGTAAAGGAAAGGTGTTCCTAAGACACATAGCCAAGGGGCAGACCAAGAGGATAGGGATTCAGGTGAAGAATCTCTATAAAATAGAGGTAGATGATTGTGTAGCATTGAGTAGGAAAGTAGAATTGGTGCAAATCCAAGACATTGGCGAGTTGTGGCATAGGCGGTTGGGCCATTTGTATCATGGGGCTTTGAAGATAATGCATCAGATATCTACAGGACTTCCCGAAAGTAAACTTGAGCAAGTTGACGCATGCAAAGGTTGTACCTTGGGAAAGTACACCAAGTTTCCTTTCATGATCGAGAAAGTCGAGCAGAGGTTATCTTAGAGTGATTTCATACCAATTTGTGTGGACTATTCTTGATGGCATCCACAATGAAGCAAAGGTATTATGTGAATTTCATTGATGACTATTCTCGTAAATGCTGGATTTATTTCATGCAGAAGAAGGACCAAACCTTCACAAAGTTTTGTGAGTTCAAAGCTTTGGTCGAGAAAGAGTCAGGGAAGAAGATCAAGGCCTTGAAAAGTGACAACAATGGAGAATATGTCTCTCAAGAGTTTAAGGACTTCTGTGCAATGGAAGGAATTAAACGAGAGTTGACGGCACCTCATAACCCATAGTAGAATGGGGTGGCTGAGAGGAAGAACAAAACTATTGTAGGGGCAGCACGGGCAATGCTCCATGACCAAGGCCTACCACTTCACTTGTGGTTTGAGGCATGCAACACAGTGGTCTATTTGTAGAATAGAAACCTGCATCGCATACTTGGGATGAAGACACCAGAGGAAGCTTTCTCTGGTAAGAGACTAGATGTGGGTCACTTCAGGATCTTTGGCTCATCGGTATATTTCCATTTGACAAAGGATGCATGAAAGAAGCTTGAGCTGGCATCAGAGTTGGGGATATTTATGGGGTACAATGATACACCTCACCGCTATCGGGTGTACTTGCCTACTAGTCGGAGGACAATGGTTTGCAGAGATCTCAAGTTTGATGAGCAGAAGGCCATGCGAGTTTCCCTTGAGAGGGAGCTCCATCTACATGTTGTGGAGGAACTGTTGGTTCCTAAGGAGGAGAAGCCTCAGACTGATGCGAAGCAGCTGCATGCAGAGGTTCCAGGAGTGGAGACATCCACTCAAGTAGAGTCTTCTAGAGATGGACAAAAGTGCACAAGAGAAGCTGGCAGATTGTTGGAGGTTGTGAGAGAGAATGTGCACCATCTTCTCAGCACACACAGAGGAGGTCACCTGAAAGGTACACTGGATACATGGCCCTTGCTGGGGAATGTGTTGAGACCAAGCCATCTTCCTTTGAGGAAGCAGTGCAATAGTCGATTTGGGTTGATGCTATGGTGGAGGAGTATGACTCCGTAGTTCGTAACAGTGTTTGGGACGTGGTTCCGAGACTGGAGAACAAGTCATTTGTGAGTTCTCGTTGGCTTTACATGGTAAAGCATGCTGCTGATGGTAGTGTGGAGAAGCATAAGGCAAGATTTGTTTCCTTTGGATTTTCACAAGTCGAGGGGATTGACTATGATGAGACTTTTTCTCCTGTCGCAAGGTACTCATCTATTAGATCTATGTTGGCACTATCAGCACAGATGGGTTGGAAGATCCATCAGATGGACGTGAAGACTTCATTCCTCAATGACCAAATTGAGGAAGAGGTGTACATAGAGCAGCCAGAAGGTTTTTAGACCTTCGATCATGAGTCACATGTGTGCTGACTCAAGAGAGTGTTGTATGGGCTATAGCAAGCAGCTTGTGCTTGGTACACCAGGATAGAAAACTAATTCACTAGGTTGGGTTTCACAAAGAGTGAAGCAGATGCGAACCTGTACTACATCATGGTGAAAGGTAAGCTGTTGATCATCGTACTTTATGTTGATGATCTCATATTGACTAGTGATGATCAATTGATTGTTTCTTGCAAGGAGGACCTTGGAAGAGAATTCGAGATGAAAGACATGGATCTCATGCATTACTTCCTTGGCATGGAAGTGTGGCAGAAGGATGGGGAGTTGTTTGTGTCTCAGGGAAAGTATGCCAACGAGATACTTAGGAGATTCAACATGGAGAAGTGCAAGCCCATGTAGACTCCTCTAGCAGGTAACTGGAGGAAGGAGGTTGCTACTTCAAGAGAAGTGGTAGAGGCTACTGTGTACAGTCATCTTGTGGATTCACTGATGTACTTAGTGAACACACAACCAGATTTGTGCTATGTGGTGAACTAGCTGAGTCAAGCGATGGTTCAGCCTACCAAGATATTTTGGAAGGTGACAAAGCATGTATTGAGATACCTCAGAGGCACATCTCAGTATGGATTATGGTACAGACAGATAGAGGGAGTGAAGCTACAGGGCTTCACTGATGCAGATTGGGCAGGGAGTCCATAAGATCGGAAGAGCACATCAGGAGGGATTTTCAACCTTGGGTCAGCGGCAGTTTCTTAGTACAACATGAAACAGAGGTCAGTTTCACCCGGATCATTAGAGGCAGAATACATGGCTACAAGTCAGGAAACATGTCAGGCCATTTGGATGCGGAAAATCCTAGTTGGTTTTTTTGATCAGAGGATGGATCCAACTATGATCTATTGTGATAATCAGAGTTGTATCAAACTCTCTAAGAATCCAGTATTTCATGATAGGTCCAAGCACATCGACATCCTGTATCATCATCTCAAATACTGTGTAGCGAGGAGGATCATGTTGCTGCAGTATATTTCGATAGAGGAGCAAGATGCTAACATTTTGACAAAGACATTGTTAAAGTGTAAATTCGAGTTCCATAGAGACAAGATCGGGGTGGCGGATAATCCCTTTCTTGTTGAGAGGGAGTGTTGAAATATGGCATCAAGAATATTCCAATTTAATTCGTCCCTGAATTAAATTGTGAATTAAAATCGAATTTAGACTTAACCTCTACTTGGAAATAATTAGTTAAATTATTTTTAAATTGATTAGTTGCAGAAATCCATGTTAGAAGTCTTTCTGAAGTCATGCAAGAGTTATCCCTTAAATTAAGGAGATAAGATTGAGTTATATTTGACTTGTAATTAGTTAACCTAGTTTACTGAGTTAAGTCCAGTTAAATTAGTTCCAAATTGTTTAAGGAACTAATAATGAGTTAACAGTTAGTTGAAGCATGCATACACTCAATTAGTGATACTCCAGTTAACCAAAGATTCCCTCATCAGAAACTCATGCATGTCTATTATGAGAAAGACCTAGTTGAGTTAAATGTCAAGGACAGTGTACTATCAATTGCATGTGTTTTCTCATGGAGAAAAATCATGCATGCACTCAAGGATTTATCCTTGAGGATTGTGCAGTTTTGAAGAGATCATCCACTTGGTTGAAGGTAGATCATCCACAAGGAAGAACACAAGGAAATAGGAGCTTGGAGCGCAGAGAGGAAGGCTAGAGAGAAGCCAAGATTACTTGTGAGCATCTGTGAGGATTGTACTGAGAGCTGGCTAGTTGTGAGAGCTAAGGCTTTGTATAATTCCTATGCATTTCCACCATGTATGATAATACGATAGTGTGGGTTTTTAGCTGAGGCTTCCCCCAAAGTATTTGCATGTGTATTGTGCCATTGATTCTTCTTCTTCTGGTTATATTGTTCAGATCTATCTTTAAGCTTCCACAAATTGATAGTAGAAGTAGGTTATAGTATTTTGCTTTGATTTATATTGCGTTATCGGGTTAACCTTCCAATAGATTTTCTACAACAAATCAATAGAGCAGAATAAGAAAATAATGCAGGCTGTGGAGGAAGCCTACCAGATGGTCTCAGAGTTGGACATTCATGAAGAAGAAGCGGTGGAGGCACACGTTTGCAAATTGGCCAAAGGGGTACGTGACGCTCGAGCAGAGATGGCCAGGGTTTTAGCTGGAACTAAACCTGTAGATCATAGAACTGCAGTTGAGGGCCCAACCTTTAACTCTGGCAGAAGTCAGGGAACAATGTACCACCACTGTTACAGTAGCAACAACGACAGTTGATAGTGCAGTGGCAGACTGCATGCAGTGGTTTGAACAGTCATTCGAGGTCCTAACCACCTTGTAGGAGGACCCAAAAGTAGAGTGCCTATAGATAGAGGCGCAAGAGCTACAACATAGGTATGACGAGGTAAAAGGGACTGCGCAAATGATTACCCTTATGCAGAGGCTTGCACGGATGCAGGAGGCAAAGGCACTCAAGGAATAGGTGGATGCCGCTCAGCACAAAGAAGCAGTCTTTAAAACATGCCTACAACAATGGATAAACAAGGCTTATGTGATCACAACCTCCATTGAAGGAAATCTTGTGAAACTGCAAGTAGCTTAGTAGAATATTCGGAGTAGACATTCAGCAGCACTCACCGAACAACATGTGGAAGAAGTCTAGCAGATGGCCGCTCAGTCTGCTATCGACGTTATGGTGATCCAAACTGAACTGGGAGGTCTTCGTGCTAAGATCCCCGCACCTGCAGAGTGACTTGAGGGTGAGTCACGATGTTTGTGTTGGGGGCCTATTGGGTGCGGGATCCCCCAAGGGTAGTTTTGGGGCTTAAAGCCCATATTTTGGTCCAATTTTTGTAATCCAAATGTAAATACTCCGCATTTTGTGGTCGCGGAGTGCGTAGATGCTAAAGAGTCATAAGGTTTTCTGCCCTTATTTTGATAATGTAATTTCAGTTGTAAAAGATCTACCCATGGTCTGCGGACCATGGGATTGTATAAATATAGCAAAGCTCTAAGTAGTTAAAAGACATGAAGAAATCAATGATCGAAGATGTATGAGAGATAGCTCCGAAGTAGAAGTCTAAGTTTTGGGTCGTAGCGTAGGTAGAGGCTCTGCAGCTAAGTGCGCAGAGGTCTAGAATTCCGTAGCTGAGTGCACGGATCCTTGCAACTGAGTGTGCAGGGCGAGTTGGTCTGTAATTGTCTAAAATTACCAATAAAGAAAAGTATTCTATAATTTCTGCGTTTTATTTCCTATTTATGCATCTGTTATATTGGGTATGAATGTCGCTTCTAATGCTTATATGATGCATGAATGTGTATAAATGTATTGGTTAAGTGAACGCAAGTAAGCACATTTGTTTACGCGAAGATAACTAAGATATGTTAATAAGACAAGTAAGATACTTAGCGTATTTTGGGGAATATCACATCTCGCTGCCCTAGCAGCGCGAAAGCATATCAGCCCCTGGTTAGGGCTGTGCGGGAGCTGATTGTAATATTTCGCGAAGGTACTGAAGAGTAGAGCAAAGGGATAAGCAACCTGCGTGAAGGCAAGTATAGTTGGAATAAACCGACATCACAACCATCTCAAGGGTGCGGAAACTTGGTTCCAACATCCCCCCATACTGCTTTGAGTGAGACTTTAGTCCGCGCTCCGTAGACTGATGTTGAAAGGGCCAGTAGTGTACGGATTTGTTTGGCTAACCAATGCTGAACTTGGGTTAGGCCCCCACAAGCTGACAATGACTTAGTATTTAACATAACTCAATGACCATCTAGAGTTAGGGCTTGGAATTCCTCAATCCTCAATTAGTGATAAGGTGTTGGAACTTCTAAAATCTTCTTGAAGGTCGACATGTAGCTAGACCCACATACGTGAGTAATGGGGTTTGATGTGGCATCCGCTCGTACCATAGTGGTCAATAAGGTACATTAACTTGTGAGAGGCATAAATTTCACATGCAAGCTTTGATTAAGGTAATTTTTTCACCATTGGTAATGTCTCAAAGTATAGAAGAGCATCATACCATGGTGGTCAATAAGGTACATCAACTTATAAGAGGTATAACCTTAACATAAAAGCTCTGATTCAGGCGATTTTTGCACCGTTGGAAAAAGTCTCAAAGTGTAAAAGATCATCAAGGGTTATAAGTTAATATTGAAAACTTTTGACCCCCCAAAATTCCATTTGATGCCTCAAAATGGCTCCGAAAAGCTCCAAACCCCAATGGTCAAAAGCAGTATTTGCCATGAGAATGAGCCTTCGAAGCCAATTCTTCTAACTTTTCTTCTCAAAAGTAGCAAGATAGATGATAACATATATGATGATCCAATGCTAATCATTTTCCCATATTAGAGTTTTTTAATATTAATCTTGAGTTCGTTATATAAATAGTATAGTATTTATTTTAGGTACTTTTATTAAAATAAACTAGTTTTTAATTAGTTAAACATTATTTTAACCATATCAAAATTTAATTTTAAACCTTACTTATTTAATAGTATCATATCTCAATTTTAAATAAAATAATATATAATAAAAAATAAGAAACACTTATAAAATTGATTATAACAAAAATATGTAACAAAATTTTCATAATAATTTACAAATCATAAAAAATAATGAAAAATTAGTTATTTTTTTTTAAATTTCAAATCAATTTGTTAGGTAATAATAAATATAAAAAACAAAACAAAAATAAAACAGAGCAGAATTATGTCTCATCGAAATTGATAAAATTTGCTAAGTGAAAGGGAAATTAGAAATAAAATTTCTAGAAAATTATTTTTGAATAAACAAATGCTTGAGCAGACCAAAACTAATAAAAAAAAATGAAGATCCAAACATTCCATCATGAAAAGTGGATGAGAATTGACATTTAATCATGAAAAATGAATGATATCCCTTGTCCTCCTAGTGACTTAGTATTTAACATAGTTCAATAACCATCTAGAGTTAGAGTTTGGAATTCCTCATTCCTCAATTAGTGATAAGGTGTTGGAACTTCTAGAATCTTCTTGAAGGTCGACATGTAGCTAGACCCACATATGTCAGTAATGGGGTTTGATGTGGCATTTGCTCGTACCATGGTGGTCGATAAGGTACATTAACTTGTGAGAGGCATAAATTTCACATGTAAGCTTTCGTTAAGGTAATTTTTGCACCATTCGTAATGTCTCGAAGTATAGAAGAGCATCATACCATGGTGGTCAATAAGGTATATCAACTTGTAAGAGGTATAACTTTCACATACAATCTCTGATTCAGGTGATTTTTGCACTGTTGGAAAAAGTCTCGAAGTGTAAAAGAGCATCAAGGGGTATAAGCTAATATTGTAAGCTTTTGACCCCCCAAAATTCCATTTGATGCCTCAAAATGGCTCTCAAACTCCAAAGCCCAATGGTCCAAAGTGGTATTTGCTATTAGAATGAGCCTTATAAGTCAATTCTTCTAACTTTTCTTCCTAAAAAGTATCAAGATAGATAACAAATTATATGATGATCCAATGCTAATCATTTTCCCATATTAGATTCTTTTAAGATACATCTTGAATTAAATATATTATGCATTTTAACTATTTTTATTAAAATAAACTAATTTTCAATTAGTTAAACATTATTTTAACCATAACAAATTATTTTAATCTTACTTATCTAATAATATCATATCTAATTTTAATATATTAATATTTATAATAAATATACAAACAATTAAAAAATTGATTATAACAAAAATAGTGTAACAAAAAATTTTACAATAATTTATAAATCATAAAAAAATAAATAACAATTTAGTTTTTTTTTTTTTTAAAATCAATTGTCAAGCACTGATAAATATTAAAAATAAACAATGCCACTGAATTATTGTCTCATCCAATTTGATAAAAGGTAAAAAATTAAAACAAAGGTAACGGAATTATGTCTCATCGAAATTGATAAATATAAAAAATTAAAACAAAGGTGGTGGAATTATTTCTCATCTAAAAAACACAGAAAAATTATATCCCCTCAAAACTAACTATGCCAGTTAAAAATTAAAAATAAAATTTCAAAAAAATAAAAATTTTAAATGGATACACAAACAAATATTTTTTGTTCTTAAAATTATATTATAAAATAATAAAATAAATGAAACCACACCTATTAACAAAAACAAGACCAAGACCAAGATCCAAACGTTCCATCATGAAAAGTGGATGAGATTTGACAATTCCATCATGAAAAATGAATGAGAATTAACTGCTTTTATTGGTAAAACCCAAATTGATGCACTATCACATTATGATATACGTGACTTCTATATGGTTTTTAAGGGAAGTGAAATCATATGCCTAATGTATTATACCTGTGAAGACTAAAAATATCAACTACGAAGATCAATTTGTTAAATGCATTGAATTTTCTTGTTTTCTACATGGCATTGGAATGTGAACTTATACGCATGGTGCACTAAGCGACAAACGCAAGTCTCAAAAACTAATCATGGCTATTACTGTGATTAACATTAATGGCGTATGGGTATTAGGACTATATTGTTTGGCACGATATGTAGAAAAAAGATTCACATGTTATGAGCATTTTTGTGAAACTTTATATAGGGAAAAGAGAATTTATTTGTTAAGTTTTATTAGAATAATTGATTGAGGATGGGGTGTGGTCAACACCCTCAACTATGTTAGGGGAAGGGAAGGAGACACGCTAAAATCTAGTCACCTTAAAGTTACTGTGGCCTATCCAAAGTACCACGTATAATTTGAACAAATAAACAAAATTAATTTATTTAAAAAATAAATGTTATTATTAAATTTCTATAAAAATAAATTTAAATAATTTTTTAAACAATGTTAATCTTCCAATAATTTTACCATTAACTACTTCCCATAAAATTTACCCTTCAAATTAAATTTAAATATCCAAACATTTTATTACCTTTCATTTAAACAACTAAAACATAAATGGAACATGTTCTCATCACATAAAAAAACATATTTACATCCCTTCTAATATTCCTATATACATATTCAAACTATAAACATTTACATTGATAAGTCCAATAAATTATAACCCATTTTTATAAATGGTTTTGTACATATGCCAATAATCTTTAAATTCTTGTTTTGAATATCTAGCTTCCCTCTAGTCATTCAAATTTCATAGATTCAAGGAACTTAGGAGGGTGTGAATAAACCCATGTATAAGAAAATGTGTATCCTATATATATATTATAGTATAATGTGGTAAATGTATTTTTTGAAATTTTATTTAAAAAAATGTAATGTACATATAGTTTATATCTAATAATTTTATAAATTATGTATAAATGATTTTTAGATGGTTTTGGGCTTTAAAATTTTATAAGATGTGTTTAACCTATTTTTTTTTTTATTGGGAATTTTTATATTTTATTTTCTATGATACTATTATAAATTAGTTATTTAATTTTTAGTATTACAAATAGTTAGTGAGGGGGAGAGACTCACCCTACACTCAAGTATGATGCTCAGTGTAATGTGTAAGGATTGTAGGACTCTCATCAAAAATTGAAATTTGCCAAAATAAAAGTTTTAAAAAATCTAAAAATAAAAAATTAAATAATATATAAAAGTATTAAATAATGTCCAGTCATCACAATTTTACACTTCAAAAAATTAGATCCCTCTGGACTTATGTTAAATATATATTTAAAATAAATCTATGCTGATTTGATTTATATACATAAGATAGTTATAAAAAATAAATTTTCTAATCTCGTTTATCTTTTACTACCATACACACTCAAACTCACTCTACAGATAACTTATATATATTTATAAATTATAAATGTTGACACATTATGAAAATCTAGACTACTTTACACTCATGAAATTTCACATACAAATTACAAGAATGATTTGCCACTCAAATTTTTTCTATGCTCATCAACATTTTTGCTAAATTAATCATATAATAAATATTAGAATTGCAAAAACCAACAAATTTGCTACCCTACTTGCCTGAGTAGTGCTCATTCTTGCAGCAGCAGAGAACAGGGTTTTTGAGTTCATTAATATATAGTACGGCTTTTGAGTATTTGAGCTGGTATGGTATCTTCTACATCTGTAATCATTTTAATATATTTCTGGTTCGATTTGGTGTTTCATATACGAATTTAACATATTTCTCGACCTGTTTGGGTGACAATATTGGTCTTTGATTCTCGGTTCCGTTGCAAAATGAAGCATCTAAGCAAATAATCTTATAATCTTATTCCATCATTCCAAATTCTTTGAAGTGAAAGATGCCATAAAGAATAGCAAGCACTCAGAATTAATACATTTTCTGTCATTCAGATCTTACGCCCAGTACTTGTTCAAAGCCATATCTTCTTGTTTCCCGACCGTTGTACCGCTGCGAATCCTTTGTGTACAAAGTTCTGTAAAATTTGACCTCCTGAAAGAAAAGTAATTCAAGTTAACCATAATGCCATATCCATGCAAACTGCAGTCCAATATTCTGTACAGAGAAGCGAGGGAGAGAACAATTTGTATAACGTACACGTGAGATGATGAAAGAATTGACAGTTACAGCAGTTGTAAGATTTTTTTGGGTATAATTTGTGGTTGTTTAATTGATTTAGAATTTGATAGGGATTTATGGGTATCACAGTAAGGATCTAATGGTTTTATAAAGTTTTTTTTTATAATTTGTGGTCATTTAATTAGCTTAGAATTTGAGGAGGATTTATTGGTATTACAAGTTTATCTCAAATATAGAAAATTATTGATAGTTTAGACCCTGCCCTTTTTATAGGTCTTAGATGGAAAAGGTAAGGGAGCTGTATAGAGCGCTTCCCTAAACGAAGAGGCAGAAATAGAATCTGTGTCTAATCCGGCAGAGAATAATATTCTGAAACCATGGCAAACTTTAACCAAACCTTCTAATCGAGATCCCATCAATTCACTATTGCTCCATTAATACATTGAATTATTGAAACGGTCAAATTCTGGGCAGAATATATATTGGATCTCTACACAACTTGTACCACAAGAAAGAGCAGCCCAACTTCATACAAACACCGTACGTATATCAAAGCCCCCGGGACAGATCATCTATGTGCTCCCCCAAGAATGCACAAAGAGGATGGATATTGGTTAGGCCTGCTTTGCCTTGACTGATTTGCACAGTGAATCATGTGTCGTATTCTATTGCGTTGCTTGCATATCTGAGCAAGTTCAGCCTTTACTACGTCATAAAACCAGAGAATCCACAGTGGAGAAAGCGTTGATCCTACCCATGCGGGGATGTGATGGCTTAGATCTGCTGTACAAAGCATGTAACCCATTTTTCTCTTTCGTGCAAATCTCAACTTCGTGAAGGGATGTTTCTGATTATGGGGAATCGGAGCTGATCAATACTCTGCTGATCCGCAAAATTTCACCCTTTGTTCTTCACTGCCTCTGCTGATGCCATCTGACATCCTCATTCAATAGCGTAATCATATGCTGTGGAAATTCGGTACCAAACAACGACTGTTGCAGTACAGGGGCAGTGATGGGGATTCGTTGCTTCATGTATCCGCTGCGTCACATAATTTTGGTGTTTTTGAATGGAACCAATAAGTTGTAAGTTAACTCTCTTCAGTTTTGGTATTTTTGTTTTTTGGGGATATTTTTTAGGAGTTGTCTACCAAGTCAATTCTGCCAGGGGATTAAAGTTTTTTCATAAAAAAAAAAATTGAAAGTTAGGATTGTTTAATCGTAGAGATGGATTCTCAATACTGCCAGGGGATTAAAAGTTTTCTAGGTTTAAGTCTTTTCATTAAAAAAAAAAGGGAGAAATTGCGGAGACTGTCAAAAGTGGATGGAATCGGGTCAATTTTTTAATTTCTTTTTTTGTAGATGCAGTGTTTGAATTATATTTTTGATGGTGGAAATGGATTTAGCACCATCAAAAATTTTTAGGGCATCTAAAATTATGAATTTTGACAGCTTTACTTGGATTTACAAAAATCTGTGCACTATTTTTTCAAAATATAGTCAGAATTTCTATAAACTTCAGGGCAAAAAAGCATAATTCTTAGAATTTCCATAAACTTCAGAGCAAAAAAGCATAATTCTTAGAAATTTAGATTTTTAAATAGTAGAAAATAAATTATTATTATAAAAAATTTATGAGCACTTGAAATCTTGAAGTTTGACACAATCTAAATTTACATAAATTTGTACATAAATTTAAGTCAGATTTTATCAAAATCCTCCCAAAATTTTCATAATTTTCCCCAAAATTTATGCTTGAAAATTGTGTATGGATTGGAATTACAATAAATTTATATTATAATATTATAAGAGTTAATAATTTTTTTAATAATTTATTGGTGAAGAATCATTTTCTTTTCTCTCTCTGCATGGTTTCTTTCCACACCTTTATATTTAATTTATGAAATACTCGTATTTAATATATTAATGGTGACACATATTTTAAAATTACATTTAAAAAAAAATAAATCACTATATATTATAGAGAGTCCAAATTTATTTCTCACTTTATCATATTAAAAACTAGATTTTAAATAATAATAAAATTTTATACTTTCACTAATCTCTATATAATATTATTTAATATTCTCATATATTTATTTTTATATATTTATATATATATATTATTTTTTTCTATATTTAAGTGAAAAACTATTATATATGAATCACACATGTAAAATTTACAAAAACTCTTTCTATATCTCTTTATCCAATTTTAATGACCATTAAATATTCCACAAACTCTCAAATACCTTACTCCATGTAAAGTAAAAATAATTTCACAATACCTTACTCCATGTAAAGTAAAAATAATTTCACAACATATATCCCAAAGTGTATCTCAATGGTAATATATTCTTTACCATATCTTCTTTCTCTGAGGTGAATTGGGATGAGATACCAAGTGGAGGGATATTCCATTCTCACTTTAAGTAATGTCTATAGATGATAATGACCATCACCCCAAGTAACCATGTTAAAGAGTGATATGGATAATATGTAAAAGTAATTTCACAACCTACATCCCAAAGCGTGTGTCAATGGTAATATATTCTTTACCATATCTTCTTTCTCTTAGGTGAATAGGGATGAGATACAAAGTGGAGAGATATGGCATTCTCACTTTAAGTAATGTAAGAAGATGATATGACTATCACCCCTCTTAACCATGTTAAAGAGGCACACATAATATTATGTCTCCAACATGTAAATGTTTTATATTTCATTCGAATCCTCCCCCCTTGTGACTCGCCATATCATGGTTAGAGTTATCGCATGCTTCACTTAGATGTTGGACTCGTTCACGAGAATGGTCTTAATGGTGTTCTCCTTTCCGAGAAAGTTATCTACCTTGGTTTTTATTTCCATTTACCTTCAACTTCTTCTTGTGGATTTCTTTGAGCGCCCTTAATGTTTATGCCTTCCACCTAATGAGTGTCCGTGGTAGCTTTGTAGTTGCTTGTTGGCTAATATTCAGTGCTTTTTAGCCATACCCCTGTTTCTTCTTTCGCCCTCAACAACTCCCACATTTTGGATTTTCTTGTGTTTTGCCTTATAGAGAGTTGCAACAATGACCAATTAAGGAACTAGGTGTAGGCATGTCAGTGGAGGCAGAGGATCTCCAAGTGGTTCATGGGCATGTATACAAGCCAAGACAATAAATAGCTTGAAATTTCCACAAGTAGGCTTCTCAAAAGATTTAAAATGAATTCCATAAAGCAAAGGATGATGTAATTGTTTAGCGGGCTTGCATCTTTGATTTGAAAGTGCTTGCAACAATCATGGCATGGATTCCTCACATGAGGCACACTTATGGGAACCAAAATCAATATATGTACACGATTATTTTATTCTGGCACATCAAGGCTCTCCTCAACTAATTCTTGTTTCACAAAAATGGTGCCAAGGAGAAAATTTTCTTAGTTTTGGATGATATCCACCTTAAACTCAATGATCAAGATGGTTGAATATCATGCATAGTAGCAGGTGTTGCTCCTAGTCTTGACCACTACATCCGAAAAGGGCTAGTGCCCATTAAGATTGATGCCTATGCTTATTCTTAGTTTATATTATGATCATGTCGTCTTAGTTACTTTTGCTTTTAGATAATGTAAGGCATGTTAGGATGATTTTTCTATATCTAGGTAGTTAATTTGTTGATCTTTGCCATATACATCATTACTTTGTTCAGTTTGGTTTTTATTGCATTTGCAAACTACTTGGAATGATGGTCCCTTGTTCAACTGATGATGTGTGCCAAAGACATAAGTAGTTTTTTTTTTATAATCACCATATTTAGCTTAGGAAAAAAAAACTATGACAATACATACCTTCTTAATAATCATATAGTTGTTAGGATACTTGGACATTTATGAGTTAGGTAAGTTCAACTTGGTTTAATGTGTCTAGGTAAAAGTGTGTTTCCTTAATATGCATTAGTTATTAGACGAATTATATTCCTTCATAGTAATGGATGCCTTAACATGAGATTTGTTCATGATCTTTAATATTTAAAGAGTATCGATGATCATGGTTGATGATCCATTTCGATAATTCTCTTATGCATTTTTTTTTTCTTTTTCATTAATACAATTCTTTCAAGTAGTGTTGACAATTCAATATTTTTTCTTGAGTCCCAATAAACTAGCTTTCTAACTTGTAAGCTTACATAGCATCCTTGTATGTTGCATTGCAATACTTATCTTCTAGTTATCGCTAGAAGCTTTCATTGAACTTATAAAATAGATTGTTGTAAACCCTTTTTACTCAAGAAATGAAGTGACTTTTCCTTTGTTCTTCAATTGTTCTCTCTTCTTAGAAGGTATTTTAAGTTTTATTGTCAAGTCCTTAGCGTTTTTTTGCACAATTACTAGTATTAGAGCTATGGATACAAGCTCCTTCTCGCTTGTTTCAAGAGATCTATTGTAAGTTGGGATTAGATTAATTCTGATCTAGGCAGGAAGCCATTTTTTTTATAGATCTAGTTTTGTGATTAGGTTTCTTTATGATGCTATGGTCTTATTTATATATACAAAGATGCCTATTTTCTACAAACATATCATAACCTTGTATTATGAGTAAGTTGATTGCAATATGATTATGTTTTTTCGTCAAATTATACTAGATCTTGAAGGTGAATGAGAATGTTCTGATATGCATCAAATATTTAGAAAACCAGCTTTCTAGGTTAACCCAATAATGCAATATAAATCAAAGTAGAATACTATAACCTACTTGCACTATCAAATTACAAAAGCTTAAAGATCGAGTTGAACAATATAGGTGTGTAGATCATCTTCCGGATTCATCACATTAGGTTACTTGTTGATCGATTTTTCGAACCATCAACGTGGTTCATCTTAAGGATGTGAAAGAATTAGTTGAAAGCTAGTCTTATTATTCAATTTAATAAATAGATGTAAGAGATGCATTGTCGACAGATATTAGGGTTATTAATCTATTAATTCATTATTGAATTTTTAATCTATAATTTTAATTATATTCTTATTTTAATTGTTTAATTATATATTTTTGTTGTTTTTAATTATGTTTTAGCTATTAAAAGGTTTTGAAATTTATATGATTCAT
>APFE030250883.1:105056-142619 GCA_000404065.3 Pinus taeda | reverse complement strand
TTTTGATTATTTCATAGTTTTGAAGATTATATGATGTAAATTTCTTAATTTGAGGTTTTCTTTAAAGGTTTTTATTGTTGATTTTAAATTATTGTTAATTTTACTTTTTGTTAGATTTTAATTAATGGTTTAGACATCTTTTTTTATTTGTTATTGGATAATTTAGAGGAGGATAGTGGTTAGGGAGGGGTAAGATTGGATGAAAGGATAGGAATCCAGTTTTTGTTTTTGGTCCATCCATAATCTCTATTAAGGTTATTAGGGTGCTTGCTAATTTCTATGGCTTCTTTGAATTTCCTTATAAAGTAGTGATCACTTCTAGCCAAGATGCGGGTATCTTCTATACAAATTTGGTGTTTAGTTTTATTGGAATGTTCTGCTAAAGCTGATGATTTGGATCGATTATGTTTAATGTCAGCTACATGTTCTTGGATTCTTGTGTTAAAGGATCTCCCAGTCTCACCTACATAGGGCTTGCCACACAAGCAAGGAATTAAGTATACACCCTTATGACATTTTGGATCAATTTTGTCTTTAATCGGTTTAAGGTAGCTAGGAATAGTGTTTAAAGGTTTGAAGGTGGTTAGAATTCCATTCTTTTTTAGGATTCAGGAGATTTTGTCCGTAGTCCCTAGTATGTAAGGTAGGTTAACTTTTCCTATACTATTATCAAATTCTTTATTCTTATTAGGTCGAGTGTTTGCTTTATTTGTGGCTTTGATGGCTTGATGTTTGTTGTATCCATTTTTTTGGAAAACTTTAATAAGGTGTTCTTTTTCTTTTTCTAGGTGTTCCTTGTCAGAGATTCTGAAGGCTCTTGTTGCTAATGTGTTGAGGACTCCTAGTTTGTGGGTTGGGTGATGATGTGAGGAGGTATGTAAATATTGTTTAGTGTGAGTCTTTTTTCTATAAACTTGGTGAGATATCGAGCCATCGTCCTTCCTAGTGATAAGGATATCAAGGAAGGGGAGGCTCTTGTTGACCTCGACTTCCATAGTGAATTTTATGGAAGGGGATAAGCTATTTAGGTGTTGTTTGAAGGTTTCTATGGTTTATCTTCCATGAGGCCATATAACAAATGTTTCATCTACATATCTTTTCCACAATTTAGGTTTCAGGGGCGAGGTCATGAGGACTTTGTTTTCAAAGTCTTACATGAATAAGTTGGCAATAATAGGAGACAACAGCGACCCCATGGCGACTCCGCATGTTTGTTTATAAAAACCACTTCCATGAAGCTGAAAAAGGTGGATCTTAGGCAAATTTCTATGAGCTTTATTGTGTCAGGATTTGTTAGTTTAGAGATGACATCCATGGCATCATTCTTGGGGATATTGGTGTATAGTGAGGTGACATAAAAACTAACCAAAATGTCATTTTGGTCAAGTTCGATGTTCTTAATTTCTTCAATGAATTGGGTTGATTCTTTGGCAAAGGAGTCTGTGTTTCCCACCAGAAGAAGAAAAATCAATGGACAATACACATGAAAATACTTCAGGGAAAGCCTCAGCTAAAAACCCCACTATTTGTATTATCATACAAGGTGGAAATACATAGGAATTATACAAATCCTTAGCTCTCATAGCTAGCCAGCTCTCAGTACAATCCTCACAGATGCTCACAAGAAATCCTAGCTTCTCACAAGTCTTCCTCTTTTCCCTCTAAGCTCCTATTTCCTTGCGTAGTTCCTCTGGGATGATCTCCTTCAAACAAGTGAAAAAAAACTTGATTTACCAAGTGGATGATCTCTTGATCTCACACACTGTTAGAACTGCGCAATCCTCAAGGAATTATTTCCTTCTGCATGAATGAGTTTTCTTTATAGGAAAACACATGCAACTGATAGTACAATGTCCTTGACATTTAACTTAACTGGGTCTTTCTCAGAATAGACATGCATGAGTTTGTGATGAGGGGATCTTCAGTTAACTGGAGTACACTAGTTGAGTGCATGCATGCATCAACTGACTGTTAACTCTCTATTAGTTCCTCAAATAGCTTGGAACTAATTTAATTCAACTTAACTCAGTAAACTGAGTTAACTAATTACAACTCAAATATAACTCAATCTTATCTCCTTAATTTAAGGGATAACTCTTGCATGACTTCAGAAAGACTTCTAACTTGAATTTCTCTAACTAATTAAGTCAAACTAGCTTAATTAATTATTTCCAAGTAGCTGTTAAGACTAAATTAGATTTTAATTCACAATTTTAATTCAAGGAAAAATTAAAATTGGAATATTCTTGTTGCCACATTTCAACAAAATATTCTCTATTGAAACCTAAATTAGATTGGAGTTATTTTGTAGATTTTGATGCTTAGTTGTTTGAGGAAGAAAGACAAAAGCAAGGGTTTTCTTTGCAGTGAACCAAGATGCAATTATCATTTTTTTATTTTGTTTCCACTTTATTTTTGTTTTCCCTAAAGTCTTGTTGAAAGAGTATTTTTTAACTTATCTGGAATAAATTTTAACTACAAAGATATTCTTTTGGGAGGAATTTCAAATGTCTTAAAAGAAATTCTTCCAAACTATTGATAGCAATATTTTACTAGGGTAAAAGAGAATTTTTTGTTGGAAGAAATTTACCTACACGCATATATATGTCATTGCATAGTTTTTGAAATAACTAGGAAAAATTATTGGATAAACTATAGTTGTTACAAGTAACCAAGTTTGTTAAAATATGGCAGAGTTAAGGATTGTAGAGCTTCTTACTCCCTATAATTGTCATACTTGGAAGATTAAAAAATGCAAAAAATCTCTAAATCAATAGGACTGTGGAAAATGTTAATTAATAATCAACTAATTTTTATAAAGGAAGTTGAATTTTTTTCTTACTAGGATAAGAAGATGAAGGCATGGGTTTGGTAGGGTTGTATGTGTACTATAATTTATTGTTTAATATGGAACAATGTACCACTCCAAAGAAAGCTAGGATAAGTTGGACTCTCTATTTGTAACGGTCATTGAATTTCATGCTTTAGAATTGGAAGAAACATTATTAACTATGATACATAATGAGAATGCCTCTATTGATGGGTATCTTTCAAAATTCAGGCTTTTGTGGCCCAATTAAAAGCATGTAGAAAGGAGTAAACATAACCAAAATGTGTGTGTGTGTGTGTGTGTGTGTGTGTGTGTGTGTGTTTTTTAATTATCAAATCTAAAGGGCCATTTTCATGTTTTCTTATCTATGTCTTATTCAATCATGGACACCCTAGGAGATTATTCAAAATGCCCAGTTTTGAGACATTCTATGACCGTTTCACACTAGAACAATACGCTTAAGTAGCTAGATATTTTCTGTAGCTCTTTGAATTATGCTCTTGTAGTTCATTATTCCAAAGTTCAACACAAATACTGGCCCCAACAGAAGGAGAATTCTACTCCAGCCTTTGAGACTCCATCCAAGCCTTAAGAGAGCACTCAGTCTCAGATACCCCTCAAGGTCCATGGATCTTCCTCCAAGACAAACACAAGACAAAAGAATAAAAAATATGAGAATGCCTCTATTGAGGGGTATCTTTCAAAATTTAGGCTTTTGTGGCCCAATTAAAAGCATGTAGAAAGGAGTAAACATAACCAAAATGTGTGTGTGTGTGTGTTTTTTTATTATTATCAAATCTAAAGGGCCATTTTCATGTTTTCTCATCTACGTCTTATTTAATAATGGACACCCTAGGAGATTATTCAAAATGCCCAGTTTTGAGACATTCTATGACCGTTTCACACTAGAACAATATAAGCTTACGTAACAAGATATTTTCTGTAGATCTTTGAATTATGCTCTTGTAGTTCATTATTCCAAAGGTCAACATAAATACTGGCCCCAACAGAAGGAGAATTCTGCTCCAGCCTTTGAGGCTCCATCCAAGCCTTAAGAGAGCACTTAGTCTCCACTTCAAGTTTTCAAGATCAATG
Source organism: Pinus taeda (assembly GCA_000404065.3). Lineage (NCBI taxonomy): Eukaryota > Viridiplantae > Streptophyta > Pinopsida > Pinales > Pinaceae > Pinus > Pinus taeda. Next base: position 138,694 of record APFE030250883.1, on the reverse strand, counting down.
GATCTTCCTCCAAGACAAACACAAGACAAAAGAATAAAAAATATGAAACACGTTCCTTTTGTGGAAAATATGTACATCCTAAAGCAAGATGTTAGGAAAAGTTGTAAGTCTTAGATGATGCCATGAAGAAGCACAATATTTCAACAAGTAGAGGACATGTTTTATCAGATCAGACTCTAGGAAGATTTATATATCACTAAATACTTGATTTAGGAGCATCACATCACATGACTCCTTGTCAAGATTTTCTTCCTTCTACTTCCCATAACAACATCTCACAAATGGCAGTGAGAGACTCCACTTAGCTTGAAGTCTTAGGATCAATTTCTGTGTAGTTGAACAATGGGTGCATTACCAATATAATATTTGTCCTAAAGATCTCAATAAATTTATTATTGATCTATAGGATTTGTCATTTTGATGATGAGAAAAGGTTTGGATTTTTTCCCAATTAGTTATTTATTCAAGAACTACATGATCTAATAGTTGTTTTTTATATTATTTAGGTTGATCATGACATCAGATTATATAAGTTTGTCAACATTCAACCTTCCTCAACTTCTTCTTTAATATATCATGTTGATTCTTTGCTTTGGATTTGGCATGAAATATTTTGTCATATAAATTATATATATTTGCAGTAGATGTTCACTCGGAAATTGTTTTCTAGTCTTTCAAATGTTTCTTGTACTAATGGGGTGTGTGCAGGTTGTGCTCTTAGAAAAAAATACCGACCCCTTTCCTAAAAGAAAACTTTAAGGGAAAATTGACCTCTTTAGTTGGAGTATAGTGATTTTATGATATTTCAACCTCTTTCTATTTTAGAGGCCAAGTATGAACTAACCATTATTGATGATTTCTCACATCACTCTAGGGTGTACTTGCTTAGGTACAATAGTAAAGACTTTGCAACATTCCATACATTTAAATATTTTGTTGAGAAATAATCATCATGCTCCATAAATAAGCTAGACACTGATAATGGGGGGGGGGGGGGGGGATGTCACTAAGGAATTTCAAGATCTTTGTAGAGAACAAGACATTCTTCATCAACATTTTGTTCCCTACACCGTTTAAAAAAATAGTGTTACTGAAAGGAAGAAATGAACACTCAAGGAGATGGAAAATTCCATGATTTAGTCCAGACATATGACACCTTCCTTCTACAATGAGGAAGTTAATTGTGCTAATTATATTTTAAACAAGATGGCTCAAAAGGTCGCTTATAATATGACTCTAAGGGAAGGTTCAACACATGAGAAACATAATCCTCTTCTTCCAGGATATTTGGTAGTTCTGCTTAGACATTGATTCTACATGAAAAGTGCAAAGCCATATAAAATAAAAGTCAATGATTGATATTTGTTAGCTAATGTAAGGAAATGAAGGCCTATAGGCTCTTTGAAACTACCTCTATGGAAGTGCTGTTTCAAAGATATGTTCATTTTGATGAGAAAAATAATCTCGGATCATATTATCCTCCTCCTCAACTTTTATTGTTGATAATGGTTCTAATCATGATGCTTGTTTTGTAGATCTAAAAAATGAAGAAATTTATGTTGAGTGTCCTCTACCAGAAGAACGTTTACCAATAGCACCATCAAAACTAGAGAAGTCAAATAGGGAACAACTTCTTCAAGACCAAACTATTAGGATGAGCCTTCACAATATAAAACGACCTGATAGAAATGATAATGAGGCAATTGGTTTTCAATTATCTTGCCTCAAATAAATCACATTCAAGTGGAATATCTCTTTTTATTTATGCCATTTTAAAATATTTGCAATAATTTTATGATGCTATTGGAATATCTGTTAGCATGAAAATTTTTAGCAAGTGTACCAAAAATGTTTCACTTAAGTTATAGGTGACTTATAACCTTAACAACAAAACATGGTTTCTTCTATGCTTCAAATCTGCAATAAAACATGAGATAAAACCTTGCAACAAAATGGATCATGCAAATAGAACATATAACAACATAAAAGTGTAATAACCCAATGAAGTACTTGAATAAATGATAATTTTATTAATGAATACACTTGGCGAGGAGAAATTGCAAAATGGGTCTACAGTTCCCCCTGTGTGGGATGGGTCCTTTTCTTGTCCTTGTTCTTGATCAACATGCTTCTCTCTTTCAATTTGCAATGGGCAGAAAAACAAAAAAGGTGGTTGAACTCAAGTGGGAACTCAAATGTTATGAGACGATAATGTTGATGATGAAAATGGTCATGGTGAAGAATGGATAGAAAACCCTCTATTTATAACAAAATATTGGAATAGATTGACAATTAGAAAATAATTAAATATCATTGACTAAATCAAAATCTAAGTGTTGTGGATATTAATTTATTATATTTTGAGAGGGAAAATATGTTCAAAATGGTTAAATATCTTTGTTTAGAAAGTGGTTGAAGTAATTAACAAATAAAAATGATTTATTATTCACTATGTGAGAATTAAGGAAAATATTAGTTTGAAATAATTATTAAATAATGATTTAACAATTATCTCAAAAGGAAAATGTGGAATAAATAAGGAATAATAAATAAATAAATATTTATTTAATTATTCCAAGGTGATTAAGTGAAAAAGTGATAAGAAATAATTTTCAAATAATGATTTAATAATGATGTGCCCAACAATGTGGGTCCTAGAAACAAAGTACATGATACATGATTTGTTGGTATCAATGGGCCAGAAAGTGATACAATGATACAATGAGTGTCATATACATAATGTGTCTATAAAATAGAGACCATGAATGGATACAATAACATCTGTTGATATGAGTACATGAGACATAATGCCTCCGCCAAAATGAGAGGAAGAGGATATCATAACCAAAGAAGCCCCATTGAAAAAGAAAGGGCTCTGAAGATTTGAATGGATCATTTGAAGGAGATGACCATGTTGTGAGTGCTACGATCAACGGGGGATGAAAGAATAAAATATATGAAAATACATTTGGATCATGAACTACTATCATTAGGGCATATGGGAGGCTACCTTAAGGGCCACCCCCTCATGAGGTCTGAAACATCTCGCACACACCTGTGAAATGATGGTACAATCAGTTAGTTCATTGGACCATCAAGTGTACAATTCTCGATCGTGTGATAATGAGATGGAGTTGAGCACATGAGAAACAACCAAATCAAAGGGAAAAGAGGATTCCCTTTGCTTGATCTAAGGCACCAAACAATGATGAAGGTTGGAACCAAGGTACACCACCCTCTAAACCACTCTCCTAGAATAAATGTGTTGAATTCAACATAAGAGGGCCCACGAGAGTTGAGGCAATGAGGATTCCTCAACAAAGGCAAAAGGATCATAGTAATGTGATTGATAGAATAACATCACGGATGATGATGGGGGAATAATACAAGTGGTGGACTGAAAACTTCCCTTTTTGAATCATATTATGAAAGGTTGAACTCGCAGTGGTTGGCTCAATTGCAGAGGGGATGGTAAATTACTCAGACGGAGGCTTTTCAAAGACAGGTCAATATAGCTAGAGGCAAAATATGAGTGAAATGGGATGAATGCAATGCAACGATGGATGATGGACTATAATAGTACATGATGGACCTTTGAACATACTCCATGGATGCAAGGGTTACTCATCTCTGATGCTTTGAACAAGGGTGACTAGATGATGTTGCCACATGGGGGAAGCCTAAAGGGGTTTGTAAAAACATGATTAAATAATGGTTACTCATGACGAAACTGGACACCTAAGCAAACAAGTACAGGGGAAAAGTGGTGCCAAAGTACATGTGACTTGTATGAAGATATTCTATTTGAATAGGAGGTAAAGTGAGACCTCATGGAAAAAATGGCTTTCGAGTGAAGTTTCAAATTACCAAAAGCAAAGAGAGACCCATTATAGAACTCGTTGAGAGCTTTCCAATGGTGTTGATGGTTTTTCATACCAATCTTCATTTCACTTATAATGCTCAACGAAAAAACTAGGGTTTTCCTATAAAAGGGGTTGTTTCCTGCAAATCCAATTCATTTGCACATTGACCTATTGGAGAATTTGGAGAGGAGGATAAGGCCCTAAATATTGGTGAGCTCATAGTGGACAAACCAACCATTGGAATTTGGATCTACGGCTTTTAGGTAGGTGGCCTAACCCTACTCATCATCAATGGATTAAGTTCTCAGATTAGGGCTTTAGTTTCCTTGGGGGGGGGGGGATTTCTTTCTCTTCTCCACGATTGTAACACATCTATTGGGTAATTTTTTGTGAATTTGGGTGCAAAACATGTGTTGAAAAGTGTGCCCAATGCAGTTTTTGGAGGGAAAATTGTGCCCAGGACCTAAGGGAAAATAAATTCTTGGGGTCTCTCGAGAGCTTAAGATAAGGTTTGAAATGTGTGTTATGACTCTGATATGACAAAATATGGTGGTTTTTTGGTAGTTATGGTAGAGTTAAAATTGGTATGGAGAGAACGAGGCTTTAATGACATTCACACTGAGATTCAGGGTAATCAGGCTGTAAGAGGAGCTCTGACGCGATATGGGTTGCTCAAGTTCTTGGAGAGCCCTTTCATGAGAGTGAGTGAGCCACTTTTATCTTGGATTGTGAGCTATTGGGACCTGGATAAGGAGGCCTTTGTGATATAGGGGCATAGGATCAATATTAGTATCCAGGACATATACTTTTTGATAGGGTTTCCACCCTTGGGGGTGGCGGGGGAGATCCATCTAGTGTTGCCTTGTAGGAGGCATATTGGAGAGTTTGTGGATCTTCACTATGTACAAAGTAATTAGGTAAAGGGCACAAGTATCTAGATACATGACTTGGAGAGATTTGAGACACGAGCTATAGACGTAGTAGTGGTGTAGATCTTGGGTAGCGATGCATTCCACTACATTACTGGAGGTTAGATGATGCTATTGGAGAGTGTACATGGAGGGACCTACTATGGTGGGCCTAGATGTTTCTTAAATCTTTGAAACATTAGTTGGGTCTATGAAAGAAGTGGGCCAATGATAACTATTCATTTGGGTTATTTTTATGCTCATTCTTCTTTGAGAATATCCCCATCATCTGACCATATGTGCAGATTCGTGATGGGGGCCCATAGGAGCCGAGGATTTGGAACTTTGGGCAGCTACTATGACTGTCTGGAGGGGGAGGAGTCAGACCTGTGTTCTGACATGAGTTTTTTTCTCATTGGGATAAAATGCCACTCTACATAGATGAATATCCATACAATGGTATGAACTTTCAGGGAGGTCCTGATCTACCACTTCCATCAGGACGATCGATGGTAAGTGATAGTTTCTATAATTGGTCGCACGTATAGTTTAGAATATTATATATATATCTATATCTATATAATATATATATATATATATTACTAATATATTTATATATATATATATAATATATATATATATATATATATGTCAGTACTAATTTTTTTTGAACATATTACATGTAGATATAGAATCAGTGAAGTCGACAGGATATGTGGAACGAGATGCAACATCTGGGGCTGTAGATCAGAGGGGATTGATAGCACATTAGAGGCCAGATAATAATGCATTACTAAAAGATCTCTGTCGTAGTATTTATTGGGTTGAAAAAGTGTGGTGGCATGATCTAGAATACGAGTATACAAATGCGTATACCAGTCTTCTCTCTGAGTGGAAGGCGATCATGGGTCACACAACTATGGCTGGTTAGGGAGCCAAAGACTTACGAGCTAGGGGAGAAACCCCACTAGCTTGGGGTCCTCTAGAGGATAGGCATTAGGCATAGGGGCCTATGTGCCCCCATTTTTGTATGTATGTGATAGCATGTTATGGGCATGTCTGATGTATTTAGAGTAGTGGAATCCAAATAATATATGATGGATATTATGATACATAATATGGTTATGCATCTTTTTGTGATGATGTGGTTTGCCATTTTCTTCTTCTATGGATGTCATCTTGTATATGCATGTGATAAATGCCAATATATAATATTATTTTCAATGGCATCTACATATTTATTTTTTCTCTAGGAATATGATTAAATGAAATGGATTCAAATTCACGTGCCAAAATATTAACTCGTAGATATTTTCTAAATAGGATAAGATTACACACATGATAAGCGTCATTCAATTGCATGATGAGTAGCAAGGAATTGAGACCAACATGGAGGTGAAGGATGTAGTGATCAAGGGAATCGACTAACAAACCTATCACTGCATTATATTCATCTTGATTATTGGTGGTAGATCTGATGCAGACGCCATTGGAGTGGACTAATGAATATAAAGGGGAGAAAATGGCCCAAGTTGTTGAGGCTATATTCTTGGAGAAGTGACTGGCACCATCAACATAACTGATATATGGTGAGGATGATGGATCCATTTAAAAGGTGCAAGAAGAAAACAAATGATTTTTGAACCAATCAACTTAATCTTGGATGAAGTCTTTAGACTCCCCAACATATTGATAATTGTTACACAAGGAAGTACACACGATGGTGTATATCATCCCAAGAATAATTAGGGGTGGTCATGGCTTCCATGATGTCTTCATCATAATGAAAGATGGGAGGATGGGAGGAAGGAGGATCAAATGATCAATATGAACTACCATAATAATTTTCATGAGAGACAAGGTTCACATGAGCATCATTGGAAGGGTTGGATAGATGATTAATAGATGTGAAATCTATCGATGTTGAGACCAAAGTGTCCTCCAAAGAAGATTTGAAAGAAGAAAAATAGGAAACTCCTAAAGAGTCTGAATATATCAATCCCATGGATGACAAAAGGTAGAGAATAGGGGCTGAACTATGCGTCATCTCAACATCAGGAAGGGGAATCACAATGGTGGGTTGAGAAACCTCTTGTCCCAGTGAAGCACTGCGGGAGGGACCTGCAACTAGAGGGGAAGTAGAATCACTACAGGCAACATCTAACTCATGAAGCACTTGAAGTGTAACATGAAAATCTTCAAGATGGGAATGGTGATAGGAATAATGTCCATACTTATCCCACAAAGTAGTAGGGTGATTTGTGTGTAAGGTTTTGTTCTTCTTGGTAGAAGAAGGTAAGGTAACATGGAACTCGGGAATGTTAGGGCCAAGAAACATATTAGAGAACACATTCTTAATACAAGGGAAATCAATACCATTATTGGTGGCATGCCCAACAAGATCACATAAAGCACATGGAGGAGAACACTTAGGTGGCTTAAGAGGAGAATGAGTTACTTGGGGTGCCTTGTCTTTGTTTCCCTTTTTCTAAGATTTTCTCCCCTCACCAAATTCTTTCACAATAGGAGTGGATTCATGCTGAGATTGTTGTGGAACTAAAACAATGGAAGGGGTGGTGTGAACCAATTGAAATAGAGTCAAAGTCGTATAATGTTTCAGATGACCGGGAACTATGTTTATGGGAGGTTCAATGTACCAAACTGGGATCCCCAAGGTGATGTTAGGAAGAATCAGCGTAGCCATTACAGGAGTGGAACTTATTCCTAGTGGTGGGAATAAGAAAGGTATCTGAATGAAGGGGTAATGGCCTAGAGGAACTTCTCCTGGATGGGAAAGACCCGGGGGAATTGTTCTTGGTGGAAAAGGAGCAGGAGAGATACCAGTAGGAGGGAATTGTACCAGAGGAATTATACGAGAAGGAAAAGTGGAGTCTTGAGAAGGATGTTTTGGAGGAGTTGACTGTTGGAAAGACGTACTAGACTTCTTGCCTACATCCCGTGACACTTGAAGCATGCAAACACACAAATATCTGGGTTCAAAAGAAGTAGGAGGAGGGCCATAATATGCTCCAAGCATGGTGGAATATTTATAGACTCTAGCAGAAATAAGTAACTTAATCAATAGTAAAAATAAGTAAGTTGATCAATAGTAAAAATATTTCCAATATGAGGGAAGCACATCTTATGAAAGACATAAGATGTAACAAATGACATGACATAGGTGTAACTACAACCTAGAAAGAGGTTATAATCTAAAGTGGAATCAACAAGTTCGAAATTGATCATGATCATCTTGTTAGTGACAGTGATAGGGAAATTTCGATAAAGACCAGGAGGTTGCAAGGGTTGACCATCAGATGCACCAAGGTTGATGGTGGATGGTGATATGTCAAGGGAACCAAGTCTCTTCGATACACTAGCATCTATCACATAGGTGGAGGTGCCTTCGTCAATGGAATTTTTTTATTGAGGCTAGTATCTAAACAGAAACGGATGAAGGAAGGGGAGGATGCTATTCTTTAACAACATTAAAGAGTATCAAATAATCATCAAGAGGAACCATGACACCCAAAGAAAATAGTAGACTGTGCCAAGTCATATACTACACTATATATATGGGTAGATTTAGAAGAGAAACATTGTGACATAAGGGATTGTTACAGATTTATTTGGGCACATCACTCCCAACAGTTAGATCAGTACTATTATGGCTCATCAAACCCTAATCCAGTTACTAGATGCTGTAGACAATTCATCACTTTGAATGCCCCCTTCCCTGAAAGTTTCCTGGCCTGAAGCCCTCCAAAAATGCCTCCTTGAGGGACCAGCGCAACCTTGGTCTGGGGTAAATGCACTTCAGTGTAGGTAGGCCCATGTAAGGGTGAGTTTCAGTGCACTTAGGTCCACTTTGACCTGTGTTGGGCGAGATTGAGTGAATTCTTCATAGTGTTTCGGGAATATTCTTATCTTCTAGAGAATTCTAGAAGATTCCCATACTTATCATCTCCTATGAGCTCAAAATTAGATAGGGAATGAGTTAAGTAACCTCTTATCCTCTAATCCCTTCCCCCATGGAAACTAACTCTAAGTTTGGAAGTCCATTCAATACCCTCATTTATGACCAAACCACCTCCATTTTCCTATAAATTGAGACCTCATCTAAGTGATCAAGGGCTGGACTTTGAGAATTTGTAAGGAGATACTATTGGTGTGAGGTTTGAGATTGTAAGAAAGTATTGTTATGCCGATGAAGTGTTGTGCTTATGGTGTGATGAAGATGGAACTCAAGCTGGATGAGTGACATGGGATTAAACTTCTTGGTTGTAACTCTTCCTTATACGTAAGAAAGCTATTTACACCTTTTCCCATATTCTTGTCTTTATATATGATGATTATATGTGTAAATGTTTTCAATTCCATTTTCTTATAGTAGATAGATCTCTTGCTTTGATTGGATTTTGTCCTCTGTTTATGATTGCAAGTACTTGTCGAGCAGATTAAGTTTGAGAAGGAGTGACGAGAGCCATAAAAAGGAGACAAAGGGAAAGAGAAAGATAACAAGTAGGTCACTTCTCTTATTTATATTCTATAGAAAAAGGTTAAACTCTTTAATTCTATTGTTCTAGGTGTAGCTATCCACATAGGGAATTTGTATTTATCCATAGATGCAAAATTCCACATAACAAATTGGTGAGTCCATTGGGGAATGATCATTGTTCCGGGTAGTTCGCCTTCATCCTAGTACACCCTAGTAGACTTTAATTACCTACATTGATCTTGTTTCAGCCTTTTTGAATTGTTGTTTTGGTAAAAATTGTGCTTGAAATCCCCTCAAATGGCCTCTCTAGCACTAGTGCAGGCTTGGTCAGGACACAGAGCACCCTTAGCTTGAGGACAGTGCTCTGAAGTGCACGGTCTCCCATTCCGGGCTGCGTTGATCCTCCTTAGGTAAAAAATCCCACCTTTAACTTGATTTTTCCTAAATTTCCTTCTATTTTTTCTTGCTGAAAGATCAATGATTGTTGTGTCTCTAAAATTAATTTGTGTTTCCTTTCCTAGCCCTACTTTGGCCTTGATTGTTTAGTATTTCTTAAATGATTTCTTTATCAATATCAATTCATTGTCAGAGTTAGTTTATAGTCGCTTAATCTTTGTTCAAAAGAAAGTGTTGTAAAAGTTTTCATTTCTTTCCAAAATGAACCGTTGTAAAGTCTTCGTTCTTGCAAAAATATTGATTGATTGTATGTGCATTAGTTTCCTTTTGTTAATTTCAAACATTAAGGGAATTGAAAAGAAAAACTTGCATTGTGCATTGAAAAAGTTTGAGTGTGCTCATAGGAATAGTTTAGGGAAATTGCATTAGATGTGCTCTTTGTTCTTTGATTAAAAGAATCTAATTTCTCTATCCCTAATAGCTAAGGTTTTCATTATTCAAATTGAATGAAAATAATTGTTATCATATTAGTTGCATTCTAGGAATTTCAAAGACATCGTGTGGTGAACCTTGAAAGGAAAATTCTTAATCAAGATCAACTTAAAATTAACTTCAATTAACCTAATGGAGCATTGTCACCTAACACAAAACATTTAGAGGTTCTAGGCTAGAGACATGTTCCGATGTCATAAAACATAATAGCTGTCACTAAATTGTCTCCAATACGTTCTGAGTGTGATACCTCATTCCACATATGTGAGTATATCATAGCTCGTCCACGTACCTTCGGGTATATAGGGCAGTGTTACAGTAAGTAAAGTATAAAGGAATGCTATCACTGTGCGGTTTCACATTAGACAATGCTAATACGGATTGGGCTTCCACATACTTTTGGGTATATATGGGAGGAAAACACTAGGTTGCTATCCGTCCTTCGGTAACCAAGTCGGCTGCCTTGTACATTGTGATACACCAAACACAACATTCGGGGAGATTGTCTGCCCGTACTTCTCGGTTCACCAGGAGGTATTCTGCAGTTCACAATTTCTTGGTTAACCTTTTGCCTAGCTTACCCATTTTTGTTTATTTCTTTTTTGTAATCAAATCAATCAACAATCATGGAGGAACATCAACCCTTACCCCGTCATTCATAGAGGACAGTGAATAAACCGCCTTTACTGTCTAAAGCTACACCTATCTGGTCAAAATGGTCTCATCTGACTGAATCCAGTACTTCACAAATTTTTGGTTCTTCATCTGAATTACCAGAAACACCTATACCGATAAGTACTGTGACCCCAGTTACTCCTACAGTTACTGGTACATTTGTTACTGAAGTAGAATATCCACAATTACCTAAGGATACTAGAATTGAATCTAGTTAAACGGTAACCCAATTTGTCCAACAAAATGTTGATCCTCAACCTGAAGTTGTTCAACAAGAAATTACTTCTGAACCTGAATCTGTCCAACTAGAAGTTGATCTTGAACCTATCATCGTTCAATCAAAAGTTACTTCTGAACCAGAAGTTGTTCAAGAAGCCCAATATGAACCTATTCTTTTACCAAAACACTTGGACCTTGAGGTTGAACAATCAAAAGTTGTTACCATACCAGAAGAAGATCGACCAGTGCATCCTCAAACATCATCACTGTCGAGACTTCCTCTTTACCTTAGGAACAAATACCAGAAATCTATTTTGGACCTGACGGTGAAATCCTTCCACCTGGTTTGATTTCGATAGAAAAGGAAGCTGAGGTAGGAACACCTAGAACTCCATTCCATTTTGGAACTGTACTTTATCTTTATCCTCATACTCCTCATTTTACTGCTTTGTTTGATCTTGATTACTTTCATAAACCTATTGATTTGTTAGGAAATTTATTTGGACATTTGACTATGGCAGAGTCAACATCCCAGACTATACCATCTGTTACAGCTATGACAGAGTCTTCTGTTGCAACCTCTTTGATGTTTACTATGACACCTGAGTCACATTTGTATGGTGTTCTGTCTGTCCTATCGGGTTACCAATCATTATCTTGAACCCACTCAGGTGTTGCTTCTAGCCCTTGGTCTTCACCAATGTCCATTATAGGAATTTTATCTGGTTCCTCATTAGCGGATACTGAACAGCTAGACCCATCAAGTAAATATCAAGCTGGATCATCTGGTTACCATCATATGTATCCACTTTACACTGGACTACCCCCATATAGAGAACAATATGCACGGTCTCCATATCCTGAATTTTATGGGGTGCAACCATATGTCGGTATGCCGTCGTCTTTAGGTCAGCCTGGAATGACTGTTTGTCAGTGGTAGCCAACAATACCCGTTCAGCCTAGGCTTGTGTATCCATCACAAACTATGCAATCTGTCTCATCCGTACCTACTACGTCTGTTGTTACAACTTTACCATAGTCAGAAATTCAGATTGTTGTATCTCAACCTGTGCAAGCTGGTCCTTTAACCTCAGACCCCCAAGTTTCAGGTTTACAGATTCAACCTTCTTAGAAAGTCTTACAACAACCACTTGTCCTAGAGTCTAACAACCTCATGCCAGTTTACCTTTTATTGGAATGACTCATACTTACATTGGTTTAGTGTATTCACAACCTGGTCAAGCTTAAATTGGTGGGAAACAACCATTAAATCAACAAATTTTATATGAACAACAACAACAGTTGCTTCAACATCCTTGGTAGCCCCATTATCAAAAGCAACAATTCCAACAATACCAACCTCATCGTGGACTTGGTCAACAAGCCTATGTTTGGTTTGGTCAACAAGAGTTTACCCAGGTCCTGGTCAACAAGCTTATGCTAGGTTTGGACAACAACAAATATATCCTAGTGCCCAACAACCACCTTATACCAGATTTTCTCAACAAACTTACCCTTATCGAGGTTAACAACAACATATGCCTTATGCTGGTATGAAAAGGCCTATTTCCCAGGCAATCCCATCTTACCTGGGTTATGCTCAACCTCACCTCAATAGACAATTTCCTTTTGTTGCAACACTTGAACTACCAGATCTAAAACGGCTCACCAATGATCCAATTCTTTATTCACCTTGGTGGCTGGTGATTCCTCATAAATTACCTTCCGATATTCCAAAATCTAATGGAAACCCTAGAGAAGACTTGTCCAACCATGTCATGACTTTTCATTTATGATGTTCATCAAAATTCTTGAATGATGATTCAGTTAGATTATGTCTTTTCCAGAGAACGCTTACTAGTTCATTTGCAAAGTGGTACATTGAGTTACCACGAGCTTCTTTTGATAAGTTTACAACCTTAGCTAGCATGTTTTTAACTCACTTCTAGTTACACATATGATATGAAACTGGAATGGAACTATTGACCAATTTTAAATAGACTACTGCCATTGATATCTTTGATCATATTCATGAGTGGCGTCGTCATCATTGAATGGTTAAAAATTATGTTCCTGATCAACTTTTAGCTGAGTGGTTTATAAAATCCTTGTTTCCATCTATCACTAAGGATGTGGCGAAAGGTGGAGTTGTCACTGAAGAGCAAGTAATTTCTCATTCCCAATATTTGGACTTTATTTATAGACAGTCTGGCACACTCTATGAAAAGATCTCGAATGCACCCCAACCAGCTTTCAGTGTTCCTCCACCACCATCGAGTAAGGACTCTCATGCCGGTGATGGTGTGATTGGTTCTGCGAGCACACAAACAAAAGGTAGACCATCTAGTCAAACACTTGCCATTTCAAATCAAACTTGAAATGCATTTGATAACACTCTTGCTTCTGAAACTAATGTCGTGTCATTTGACAAAGGCAAGAATGAAAAGCAACTAGGAAGAAAGAAGAAGGGGAAAAACAAGAAGAAACAACATAATCCCCCTCAAGAGAAATCATCTGATTCCTCTTCTTCGGCTAGGAAACCTCGTTACCCATGTTTAATTTGTAACGATGAGCACTTTACGCGAGATTGTCCTCACCGCTCTGAAGTCTCAAAGCTTCTCAATACTTCTAGTACACATGTAGTGTTGACTGATCCTTTTCCAAACATGGAGACAAATATGGTTGCTACAGACCATGCTTCCACTTCACAAGTGCTTATGCTATCCGCCTCTAAGCCTAAAATTGAAGTTTTTGTGTCAACATGAAATAAATATTATGGAAATCAACTGTCGTTGTCAAATAACCAGGCTATTGATCAACTTAATCCTACGACTTCAAGTTAGTCTGATCCTATTCCACCACCTATTGCACTAGAGTTAAAAATAAAACTGCCTAAGGAAGTTGTGCATAAATCAACATTTAACCCTCGAGCTCGAGCAACACAAAACTATAATATAGTAGAAGATTTGGCTCAGTCACTTTCTGCTATGTCGACGCTCGAGGTGCTTCAAAATTGTCCCTCCCAAAAGCAGGCTTTGTTGTCAGCAATTGGTGGAATCGATCCTACTGATTTCAATCTTGTGGTTTTCAACCATGAGGGTTATACACCAAAGTTACTAGTGCAATTAGCATTCTTGATTCAAATAAATGCCTTGAATAAATTTATTCACTGAACCATTATTGACGAGGGGGAATCTACTTGTATTATGTCAATGAATTCCTGGAAAACACTTGGCTCACCGCCTTTGTCACGTTCACCAACAACGTTTTAATTTTGACAGTCACACATATACGCCTTGTGGATTATTGAGTAATATGAAAATCGAAATAGGGGGAAAAAACAATTGTTGAAGTTGAGGTCGTTGACAGACCCCTTGACTAAAACATTTTTCTAGGAAGACTGTGGGTATATGTTATGGCTGTTGTGGTTTCGACATACTTTCGTACGATTGCATTCCCTCGTAAGGGCAGAATCACAATTATCAATCAACTTGCCTTCTTCGCCTCTAGTTCACAAGTTATTGGAAGCATTATGTTAGTTCACGGACCCCCGCTATTTCTTCAAAACATTGGTGTAGGTCTCTTCAAGGATTCTTCCCTAATGGGTACTTTTTCACTACCGTCACCATCAAACATGATGGAAGTGGCAATAGTTGAGACTTGTAACATGATATCTTCCACTTCATCTGATTTAAGGAAGATTACCAATAGTTCTGAAATTGATAGCAGAAATGAAATCATGCCGCTAAGTCCCATTGAGCTTGCATAGCAATCAATCCTTCTGGCTTGCACGGAAAACCCAAATCTATCTTCTCTGATTGTATGGGTAGATTGTTCATTAGAATATGGTACTTCTTTTGATCCTTTTTCACGAATATTTTCTACATTTGAAGGAATAATCCAATCAATGATGATGGAAGAAGAACCATGGGAATATTATCATCCTCGTTCCCATCTTGCAGATCACATATAATATTTTTCAAATGAACTTAATCACCCTTCAGTTGTTGGTTTCCTTTCGAATTCTGTTCTCATAGATACAGTAGTTTCCGAGAGAAACTTGTCAAATATCAAAGAAACAATTTCTATCAATATTTCGACCAAACCTAAAGTTGTAGAAAACATTCATGTTGGCAAATCTTGTTCTCCATTAGAACTTGATATTTACCGTGCTCTCTTTCATGAATTCCGAGATATATTTGCATGGTCATATGAGGGGATGCTAGGTATTGACTCTAGTATAGTTGAACATGAAATCAAAATGTATCCTAATGTCAAACCACTATGAAAGAACCTCCGTCCTATTCATCCAAAGAAGGCTGTTGCCATTAAACAGAAGCTGAAAAACTTTTGCATGCTGGTTTCATATACCCTGTTCCTCTTACGGATTGGGTTTCCAATATTGTTCCTATCATGAAGAAAAAGGGACAATATGAGTGTGCGATGATTATAGGGATGTTAATCAGGGTTGTCCAAGAGATAGCTATCACAGTCCCTTTATCGACTAGATTATTGATGAATGTGCCAGATGTGAAATATTTTCATTTATGGATGGTTTTTCTGGAAATAATCAGATCAATATCTGCCCAGAGGAACAATCTAAAAATGCTTTTATTTGTCCATGGGGCACATTCGCTTACAAGAAACTCCCTTTTGGTTTGAAGAATGCAGGGACAACTTTTTAGAGGGAAATTAACTATGCCTTCCATGACATCAGCCATATTGTTCAACCATACCTTGATGATTTGCCTGCTCATTTATGAAAGAAGACTGATCACCCGTAGCATTTGAGAGCTATATGAAGGTGCAATACGAATAAAATGTCAAGCCTTAAATTTTCTGAGAAGGAGACTTGGTCTTGCTTTATGAGTAGGAAGCTGATAAACTAGGAGCAGGAAAATTTGAACCACTATGGATGGGCCCTTACATTGTCAAGCGTATTTTGGCAAAAGGTGCCTACGAGTTGGTGGATTATGATGGAATTCCATTGTCACAACTCCAAAATGGGATGTACCTCAAATGTTACTATGCTTAATTGAGTGTAGTAAAATCACTGTATAGATGCTTTAATTGCATGTTTGTTTGTCATTGTGTCTTTTAGAGTTTTTTATGTGGTTAAGTAATCCGATTTTCATTTGTTGCAAATGTCGTAATCTTTGGAACCATTTGTTGGTTACGCCAATGGTGCTAGTCGTAGTACGCAAAACCTATCTTTTGCAGTGTAGGCCATTTTCACTCCAAGTGGGGAGTTAGTGATTTTTCAAGGGATTTGTATCAGTCATTCTACAAACAATATCGTTGAGCATAGTGCATTGATCAAACTTCTCTCTGATGCTATTTCACTTGGCATTCACCAAATCATCGTTAGGCTGGAAACACAACTCGTTGTACTGCAACTAACAAACCTTTATACTGTTTGAAACCCAACAATTCTTCGTATGTTCCTTAGAGTTTGTCTTTTGGAAAGACATTATGAGTATATTCAATATCAAATTATTTTTAGAAACTTTAACATATTAACTGATTCATTAGTGAACTATGTGTTAAATAGACATTTGTGACACATGTAAAAGTAAATTTTCAATTCACATCATTAGTTGAATCAGATTCCACATAACCATATATAAAAACTTTGAAAGTAAAAAATAGATAGAAGTTTTAAAGTTTTTACAAAATTTGAGTCCAAGACATGTTTGTTCATTTGACCTAAAAACTCAAAATTCATACAAAATCATCCTAAGTAGACCTAGCGATGCTCATGATAATAGGTCACAACTTGAGCTATCATGTGCAATAACTGCATCTAATGGCTAGGAACACCAATAGTATGGCGTCGTAGCTTCATAAGTAACTCCTCGATCTAGATATTAGGAATACCGTTGGTTAACCCCTCTACATGATCCTGTAACTCTGCCAGTGTCTCAGTCAAATCCAAATCTTGGAGAACTACCCTCTTGAAATTTCTCTGCCCTGTTCCACTTGCCTCATGTTGATGTCCCACAGGTTGAACAATACCAACATCTCTATGCATGAGAGTGATTTTAGTTTAGTTTGGGAAACATTAAGAACAAAAAAACGCAAAAACATGTAGAAACTTGAAAAATAAAAAACACTTAGTCAAAAACAAATTACCTATAGCACCCCATTGAGTGCCCACTGGTAAACTCAACTTTGGATCTCCACGAAAATCTATCCCTGCGTATGGATGCTCCTCGATGACAATGTATTTTCGATCGATCTAACCGAAGAACTCAATGGAAAATGTGATTGATGATTGACCAACATGTCTAGCCATCAATTCAACCCACCTCTGCATCCGTGGATTTCTAGGACCAGCTACACCCAATGTTACATGTTGAGGTTGCATCAATGGAATTCTCTCTAAGGTAAAAGCGATTAAGAGAGATCCATAGCTAAAATTCTTCATCTTATCACTCTTTGCCTTTTCTAGTTGCTCTTTTAGTGCAGAAAGTATGGCCTCACACCAGTTGAATATAGTTGCCTCAAGACACTCAAGTGCATACAACATGTATGATCTGTTCGCCGGATGAAGTGTCACTCTACCTGCCAACTTTGTGATAGTGAAAAGGATTATTCTCAAAGGAAAATCATGAATATCGTTGATGATTACCTTTTTGTCTTTGCTAAGCTGCGTACCTGGCTGACAGAATTGTTGAACATAGTCCCTCATTGACTCACCCCCACGGGAAGAACCTGAAAGAGAAATGGGGACACCACGTCTTGACAACCCGGTAAGAAAGTAAACATCATCGATCATAATAGGGACCACTTTGTCCCTTATGTGAAAATCCTAATTTGTTGGATCCCATGCATGAACTAAGTACTGCAATAGTTCTAATTGTTGCCTCATCCCGGACAACCCGAAGTATTTGAGTAACCCATAGTTTCTGAGGGCCCCAACAGTACCCAAATCATTTAGGGAAACCATGTCTTGTTCTTAATTCTCTCTTTCTCGCCAAGTAATAGACAGCCTGATCCAATGAATCCTGAAATCAAACCATAAGCTTAGTTAGGATCCATTTCATGCAAAAAATTAGAGAAAAGTTGGGGCCAAATAGGTGAAACCCTAAACCATGCAGAATGTACTATAGTACCTTGAGGATCATTGTCATTATTGGTGATTTCTCTCGTGTTTGTTAACAACATTCGTCATTGGTTGGTAATCAGACGATGTTTTCCCATGTTCAACTTCAGATCACATATTCACATGGTTAGACTTGTACTTGAGTGAATGATTGAACGAGATAGAAGACCTGGATCTAGTTTCATCCATCCGAGCTACGATTTCAGGAAAGTACTAAATCATTTATACAATGGATTTACACAGATGGTCATCCTATCATCGGTATATATTTCTAGATGACTATCTATGTACATGTAATGAAAAGTTTATATGCTAAGCATGGGTATGCCTTCCCTCAGCAATTCATGAAAAATCCAAAATATTATGATATTATGTTTTGTAATTGATGTAGATCACCATTTGCTTCGGAACCTCCTCATCACATTGTAAAGCATATCACTTGACATTATCATTTTCGACTTCATGCTTTAGGGGGTATCGGTTATAGATCTATTTGGGCACATCACTCCCAGCATTTAGATCAGTACTATTAGGGCTCATCAAACCCTAATCCAGTTGCTACATGCCCTAGAAAAGTCATCACTTTGAATGCCTCTTTCCCTTGGCCTAAAGCCCTCCAGAAATGCCTCCTTCAGGGACCAACGTAGCCTTCATTAGGGGTAAATGCACTTTAGTGAAGGTAGGTCCATGTAAGGGTGCATTTTAGTGCGCTTCAACCCACTTTGACCTGCGCTGGGCGAGATTGAGTGAATTCTTCATAAGATTTTGGGAATATTCTTATCTTTTGGGGCATTCTATAATATTCCCACACTTATCATCTCCTATGAGCTCGAAATTGGACAGGGAATGATTTAAGTAACCTCCTACCCTCTCATCCCTTCCTCCATGGAAATTAACTCTATGTTTGGAAGGCCCTTCAATACCCTCATTTATGACCAAACCACCTCCATTTTCCTATAAATTGAGCACTCATCTAAGTGATCAAGGGTTTGACTTTGAGAATTTGTAAGGAGATACTATTGGTGTGAGGTTTGAGATTGTAAGAAAGTATTGTTATGCTGCCAGAGTGTTGTGCTTATGGTGTGATGACAGATGGAACTCAAGCTGGATGAGTGACATGGGATGAGACTTCTTGGTTGTAGCTCTTCCTTCTACTTAATAAATTTGTTTACACCTTTTACCATATTCTTGTCTTTATGTATGATGATTATATGTGTAAATTCTTTCGATTTGATTTTCTTATAGTAGATAGATCTCTTGATTTGATTGGTTTTTGTCCTCTGTTTATGATTATAGGTACTTGTCAAGAGGATTAAGTTCAAGAAGGAGCGACGAGAGCCATACAAAGGAGACATTTAAGGGAAAGAGAAAGATAACAAGTAGGTCCCTTCTCTTATTTATCTTCTATAGAAAAAGGTTAAACTCTTTAAATCTATTGTTCTAGGTGCAGCTACCCACCTAGGGAAATTGTATTTATCCGTAGATGCAAAATTCCACATAACAGGGACCTTTGGTGATATTGGGGTGAACCTCTACCTTAGGAAGTGGGTTTTGTAAGGTACCATTTGGTGACGACAGGGGCTCAATGGAATTTTTGGTTTGGGAATTAGTGGCTGACTTATCAGGATGATTGTCATATTGGCGTGATTGAGTCTAGAGGTTGATTTCTTTGGAATCCATCATGAGAATTTGGTAATTTCCATTCCCATGTTGTGAAGGTTGAGGATGTGGAGGATTCTATGCAGGTTATGTTGCCACATATCGTTGATGAGGGAATGGATTGATAAGCACTGTTGACGATGAAGAACTAGGAGGGGGAGAAGGTGGGATTATGGCTTGAGGTCCTCTAGAGGTAGTTGCTTAAGATTCCCATGCCTAATGCATCTGAGTTAAAATAAAACATTCATGAGTATAAACGCCAAAAAATCTGGAACAAGAACAAGGTTTATTAGTTTTAAGAGCATTATTCTGCTTGGCCTATTCACCTTGTTGCTAGGTTATGAGATTATGCTGGTCACCCTTAGGGGAATTATGTTTTCAACCTTGATTTCATTGGTTACCTTGAGTTTGATGGTTCCATTTACCCTTCCCATGATTCCTTCTTTTGGGTTTAGGGGGATTGGTATTACTCTATTCAGCATAAAAATTTAGCAGAGATGGTTGATGTTGTGGCAGAGGTGGCAAAGGCATGAAAGGTTGGAGTGTTGGTGATGATAGGGATGGTGTGCTAGGATTTGCATAAGGATAATAAGCATTCACGACAACCTTTTTATAACCATGTTGAGTAATAGCTAGCCCCGACATCGACTGATGTAAATGGAGAAATGCATATGATGTGCTTGTACCTTGGTAAGAGTTAACATGCAAAGGATCAAGAGGGGGATAGGAGTAAGCAGAACTAGTCCCCCCTTGGGGTTGACCAGAAATCATAAGAGGTTGACGATATGGTGATGATTGAGGGTGGGAGAGAGATCCAACAATACTTTCAGCGGAATGATATGCTCTTGGTGTAGAAGCAACACTAGACCAAGGAATATTGGGGAGGAAAATATAAACATAATTCTATTGTGAATAGATTAGATCATATTTCAAGGTTATCAAGAGAGCTTCTTCCTAAAATTGAGGGAAGTGAGAGTTGAAATATTTACCTATGGGGGACAATTGGGTTCTTAAAAAAAAATCCATATACACATGGCTTTTAAACTCAAGGACTTTACAAGTGCTCCTCCTTTTGCTCCATTCTTTTACATGGTAAGAAAGGCAGGTGGTAGAAGTTTGACGAAAATAGGTTAATAGTTTGGTAGTAGTGTCATATTGAAGAGGTAATTGGAAATATGAAATAAAGGCATTAGAAGGGGTCACAAAGGTGGAATGAGAGGCATGTGGTTGATCGACATACCACTTGGCAACAAATCTAGTTAGGGTGCATTGGAAGAGTCAAAGATGAATGGATTCCTCGATGATGGAATTTGATGAAAACCACATGTGGAAAGAGAAAACGTGATTGGTAGGGTTTTCTCTAGGATTACCTTCAAAATTGGGAATGTTGGAAGGAAGTTTGGTGGGCATGGGAGGCCAATTTTGGTTATGGAGAAAAGGATTGTTGATGAGCTAGGTTAAATTAGGAAGGCTCAAACCATACATATAGGATATCAAGGGGAGATCTGTGGCCATAGTTGAAGAGGTTCCATGTGTGGGGTTACCTTACTTAGGACCTTGGATACCAAATTGTTTTCCACCACCCACACTAGTGCCTAACATGGTGGTGATGTCGGGTTGGAAAGGTGCAGAATCAGAGGAAGGGCTAGAAGGATTAGAAAAACTAGTGTTTGTATGTGGACTCAAAGGAGGACTCTGAGAATGGATCCTAACTGGCGAGTAGGAGTAAGGGAATTTCATAAATGAAACTGAAGTCGAAGGCCAAGGAGTCTCCATGATAAATCCCTAGGGGGCACGATGCTGTCAAGACATATATGACTTAAGAGGCTAAAGAGTGATGATAGGAGAAAAGAGTAACAAACAATAAGTTAAAACTACTACAATGGTGCAAGTGTAAACTAACTATAATGATATTGTTAGCACCAGAAAATCATACACATGTTTGTACAATCTAGAAGACGCGTAAAGTCATCCAGTAAAATACACAAGTGAATATTTTCTAGCTGAAGACATTATGAAGTTCAAAAATTTTATTTTCTCCTAAGCTCCAAAGTATATGGAGTTAAAAAATTGAATTTTGCATGGTTGTTTCTTCGATAGTTGCACATCACATGGTATTTCCTCTGAAATCGATGTAATTGAGAAAATGGCTGACTCAACAAATTCGAGACCACTTTCCACACTTGGAGATGATTCCTTGATAGGATCTCAGTCAAGGAAAATCGAATTCGAGTCCCCTTAAATATATGTAGCCTAAATGGAATTATATTGTCCTACTGATAAGTCATTAGCATTCATGAACCAGGAGAGGGAATATGGATTCAAAAATTCTATATAAACATGCCATGGGAGAACCAAAACATGAGACAATGTTATGCTGGAAAAATTGCTATCAGAGTAACCCAACATTTCATTGTTGAATCAAATAAAGTAAGAGCACTAGCATGTTGGCCATATTGCTTCTAAGAAATCCATCATCTTAGTAAGAGAATATTCCACCATTGAGAGAGTCTTCATGCTTCTTTGAGAGATAGGATAAGCTTGCAAAGAGATTGAGGAAAGGAACCTCGTTGTTGAGGATTTTTTAGCACCATAGCTCAAAGAATTCTCTTCAAGTGTTTAGTATTCATATTCTACTACCATCAGTCAATAAAGGGAGTTTTTTTTCCATTATTTTGTATTCACTTGTTTTCTTCATTAAGAATTATTTGTGTATTTATATCTTTTCTTTAGTTCATGATTGTTTATGCATTTCTTTCACTATTTGCAATGCTTTGTTTCTCCTAGTTTGTTCACTAACAACACCAAATATATATGTATTCCTTTGCAGGGAACAACCAACTACTAAGGAGGTGTCTATTGGTACCCCATTGCTACAAAAAAATTACTACATAAATGGTGACCATACTATTGTCTTTTCTTTAATCTAAAGGTTGTATTTGTAGGACCCTCTCTCTGTGTACTCGACTTACAAGGTGTTCAATACCTCTTTGGAATTTAGACAGGGCCCTGTGGACCTATTGTTGGCAAAGAAACTTGTTAATTTACAATTTCTTATCGACCACATGACTTCTTCTTAGACAGATACACACTCCATGACTTTTCCTCTAACATATGCACTACCATGTCAGTGCATAGTGAAACCCATGCGGTTTTGGAGAAAGAAAAAAGTATCTTGTAATTTCTGATTTTTTAGGTGATTGCTAGCCTTTAGTGAATTTTCTTCACACCTGAATTTTTTTTCTAGTAAGTTTAGATTACTTAATTGCTCTACTAATCATAATTAGTTTGGTAAGTAGACTATATTTACTTTTATTTTCGGTTCTCATATAGCTTAATTAGTAAAGGAGTAAGTGGCCCATCATCCACAAATCTTGTTACTAACGAAATCATTCATTTCGTTCAATTTGTGGGACTAGGAGAAACATTTATTAAAAAATGTAAGTAATCTTTGCTTCCCTTACATCTCTTAGATGAACCTGGGTTTTCTTATGAAAACTTTCCTAAAGCACTTGAATTTCCATCTCCTTGTTTTGAAATTTACAGTGTAATAGGAGAAAGAGTAAGTGCCCATCATCCACATATAATTTCTTTCTAATGCAAGGAACAACTAAAATCTAGCGTAGTTAAAAGGATATTGAAACAGATCACTGAATATCCACATCTTCTCACACTTTACATGCTCACTTGATTACTTCATCACTTGCACACAATTACACATTACACACTAAGCTTCTATAAATTTTGTATTGGAAAGCATCAAGTTTCCAAATATTTTGATACTTAGTTTATTTCCGCTTACATATCACATGCTAAAGAAAAGTAAGAACCTTAAAAGGAACCATGACTTGAACCAACTAAATTACCCATAGGGGCCACCAAAGAATTTATAGTTTAGGTTTGGACCATTAGGGGTAGGCATCCCATGAGCCGCCATGGTCATGTTACATCTTTGAGACATAGCAGATGATGCTTTAAGGAGCTTAAAATCCTTCATTCATCCCACGGGAAAGAATAACTGAATATTGCAGAGACCCGATTGAGAGGGGGTTCAAATTAGGTCCAGTGCTTGTGGTACTTGTTATAGAAATATTTGGCCACTGCAACCCCAATCACATATGTCCATAAACCAAGGGCTTCTAGGTCCCTAAAAGTGTTGTTTCATACCCTAAAGGAGCAAGGTCAGCTGATTACATCATCTCCCAGAAGTTCTCCCTGCAAAACTACTCAGAACTGGTCAAAACTGGACCATACAGACTGCTCAGTGCTAAGGGTATGATGCATCTCACTGCCACATGTAAAAAGTGAAATACAACTTGAAAATCCCTTATGTGGGGTGCGATGAGTGAGAGCAGACAAATGGCAGAAGTAGTTGGCTAGGTGGAAGCCCAGAGAATCTTCTAGAAACTACCCATTTGACACTTGCCTCTCTGAATTCGCCCAGGGATGAGTAAGATATCATGAATCTCCAAGTGGAACCAAGAAATATCAGAGAGAGGACACTAATCAAAATCCCAAAAGCTGACTCACACACCTGCAAACATCTATATATGGACCCCTCATCTTAGAGATCCAGAGGTTGGAATCTTGTATTTTGTAAGGAAGTGCTATTGGTTTATTTGTGGAACATCATACTGTTGGGTGATCTAGCTTTTCATGAGGTGAAGAAGGGCTTTCATTCTGGGAGGATGGTGCTGGGTCAGATCAATGGGTTGTAATCCTCTCTTCTACTCTTTCTATCAATCAAGCTATTTGAGTTTTCCTCCATATTCTTGTATGTATGAGTTGATATATGCATTTGTGTGGTCAATATATATCTGATACTATATTGTTTATGATTGTAGATCTCTATGCTTTGATGGTATTATGCTTCTTTGACTCTATAGGTGTTCTTTGAAGTGACAAGCGAGTAAGGAGCAGCAAAGATCTGTCAAAGGGGAGAGGAAACAAGAAAGGAGCCAAGCGAAAGACTGAGGTTGGTACTCTCTGCTTCTCTCTCATCTACTTCTCATAAAGGAAAATGCAAGTAACTTTAGTTTGTTTGTTTCTAAGATGGCTACCCGTCTTAGTGGGACTAGGAGCTCTGAATGGGCACTAGTTTTCCCGATAACAAAATGGCGACTCCACTGGGGAGCGAATAGCTTGTTTTCTTATTTCTAGTTTGTTTACTTTATAAACTATAGACAGAGCTTGAAGTTATGCCAACTAGCCTTCGAACTGCTTTTTCTATTCAACTGCAAAGTAGATAAACACTGCTTCAGTAAATCTCCGGTTTAGTTTATGAATTAAACATCTGACTTGGAAACATCCTAATTTCCCTGATGGTGGCTCAAGTAACCTCATTAGATCAGCCCCTACACTTTGTATTTACTGACTATCATTAGCTCAACTTAAATCCCTGAACTAAGCTACAAACTGTGACCAAAAACCGAGTTAAAGTCTCATCCCTGGACCATCGCACTGTCTCCTTTTGATAGTCTGGATGCATCGCACCTCTCGTGTGCAGTAGGTGAGATGCATCCCCATTTCCCTGTGTTATAGGTGCAATGATCAGATAAGACTGTTTCTGCTTATAGATTTTGGTTTTTCTTCATTCTCTTCAGCTTTATTCAAGAGTTTTGCTTTCTGTGATTAGTATAACACTGTTGAAACTCCCTTCCTTTGCATTATTCTACCTCCATTGTACAAAGAATTGTAAATGTTTTTATGTATTTTTTTCCATTTACAGTTCTCCTTTACGAAGAAGTAGCTTAATCGAACTGTTGTCTTTTGATTTGGAAGTGTTGCAAGTGTCGTTTTTAGTAGTCAAATAAAAGAATCCTCCTCTTTTTGATAGTCGATTACACTTTTACTCTTGTATTTGATTTGAATTAATAGTATTTCAAGTGTCGAAAGCAGTTTTCAATTCAAAATTGCAAAGTGTCATCCTTGTCTTCCTTCCATTTTTTGAAAAGAAAATTGTTAGTACTGTCACTTTGAAAGAAAAGATAATTCAGATTTGTATTTAGCATTCTTTTTTTCATTCACACATTAAGAAAGAAGAAAAAAAATACATGCATGTGCATTTTCATTTAGATTGCTTGTTGATTTTTGATTTAGGACAGTGCATCTAGTGTGTGCTCTTTGCTCTATGTTGAAAGAATTTCGCTTCTCTTTCCTTAGTAGCTAGGATTTTCATTGCAAAAAGAAGAGTAAACGACTATTTATCATCTTAGATTTCATATCTACATCACGCGGTGAACCTTAAAGGAAAACTTCTTACGAAAGATCAACTGTAAAATAAATTCAATGAACATAAAAATGCTTTGGAACCTAACGCAGAAAATTTATAAGTCTAGGCTATAGACATATTCCAGCATTGTAAAGCTTGGTAACTATCGCTTTCATCGTAGGTTGGGTGATTCCTCCTCTTTCAGACGACAAGTGCCAGTATGGACTTGTGCTCCCATGTACCTTCGAGTATATATTGGGAGACCACAATAGGCTATATCCTTTATCCTTAGGAAGTCGTGGTTGCTGCCCTATCGATTGCAATGCATTGAACACAACATTCGAGAAGATTGACTGTCGTATCGTAAAAAGTATTCTGCAGTTTTGTGATTGATTTGGTAATCCCTTTGTCTAAATTTCCAGAGTAGTCACTTTTGTTCCTTTTCAGACTCCTTAAAAGAAAAGGTCCATCTGAGCACTTGTCACTTCAGGGTCATTAAAAATCAAAGGCGACTAGAGTCATCTTTATCTTTTTATCGACTCTTAAAAATTGAAAAAACAAGTTGTGTCAAAGCGTCTAAAATTCATTTTAATTCAGAATAACATTTCCCCTTTTTATTTTGAGTTGATCAAGTAATCCACAATCGTGGAAGAAAGTCAATCAAAACCCCGTCGTTCGTGGAGACTAACGAGTCAACTGTCTTTTACTACAGAAACGAAACCATTCTAGGCCAAGCGAACTTGTTTTATTGGGTCAAAGTCTCCTGGTTTGCTTGAAGCTTGTGTTTCAACATCGTTAGAGACTCCGATTACTCCAACTATTTATGGTATCCCTGTCTCTACAGAAGAAATTCTGCAGTTACAAGAGGACATTGGAACTGATCCTAGTATAACGGTGAACACTTCTATTCCTAAACCAACTTCATCTGGGGTTGATTCAAAAGGTGTTGCCCCTCCAGTACTTGTCGCTGTAGAGTCTATACCTTCTTAAGAACTAGAAATATTTTACAGACTTGATAGTCTACTTCTTTCGCTTGGACTGATTGCTATAGAAGAAATTACAGAGGATCTCCCATCCAATACTCCATTGCATTTTGGAATTGGGATCCACCTATATCCTTCTACTTGAGAAGATAGTCTGCCTTCATCGCAAGTTCCTGTAGAATCACTAGGAAGTCTTTTGGATATAATCGATATGTCTGGACAACCATCGACATCTAGGACTGTGTCGTTTGATACAGCGGAAACAGAACCTCCTACCGCCACTCCGCCAATGTTCGTTGGTGTACCATATATCCCATCTAGCTCTCAACCGCTAGATGGAGTCCACCCAGGGACTGTTTCGACAGTATGGTCTATTCCCGTTTGTTCGTCTGGAATAATATTTGGAATCTCTTATGTTGAGTCTCAACAAATTGATACTTCGCAACATTATCAATTTGGGCAGTCTAGTCTCCAGAGGCCAATCTTTCCTTTGAACACTGGATTTCCGCCATATGGGGGGAATATGCCCTTTCATTGTTCCCTTTGGGAGAACAACCATATCAGAGTTCACAAGAGAATTCTGGTCATGCTAGAATTACATCTAGTGGTTGGGTGCCAATACTACCTCAACAACCAAGAAATGTATATTCAATGTAACCAAGTCTACCAGTGTCGAATATCCCCACTACACCGGCTATTGTAACGGTGTCGCAAGTACAAATGTTTCCTATTGTATGTCAACCTCAAGTCTCTCAAGTCGTAATACAATAGCCCCTTGTCTCTATGACACAACCACAATCACCGATTGGTGGCTCCTTAACTGGAGTGACTCAGACTCAAATGGTACTATAACCCCTCGTCTTGGTCAAACATCAAGTATTGGTCAACAACAAATGGTCTCACAGCCATGGATGGTGCAATATCAACAACCACAATTCCAACAAGCTTACAAGGACTTGAGCAACAAAGCTTTGTGGGTAATGGGAAACCGTATATTCAAAATGGTCAACATCAATCATATCATAATGGTCATGCCCATCAACCTTATCAAATTTATCAACATCAAATACATTATGCTGGTATGTAAAGACCCACTGCTCAGGCAATCCCATCTTATCCTGGGTATGCTTCACCGAACCTGAATCAATAGTTGCCCTTCGTGGCGACTTTAGAGTTACTAGATATAAATCGGCTAACAAACGATCCAATTTCTTATGCCCCTTGGTGGCTAGCGATTCCTCATAAACTTTCGTCAGATATTCCTAAATTCAATGGAAATCAGGGTGAAGATCCGTCGAATCATGTGATGACCTTTTATCTATGGTGTTCGTCCAACACTCCCAATGATGATTCAATTAGGCTTCGCCTTTTTCAATGAACATTAACTGGTTCGGCAACAAAATGGTACATCGAATTTCCTAGAGCTTCATTCGATAACTTCAACACCCTTGCCACCACCTTTTTAACCCATTTTCAGTTACCAATAAGGTACGAAACAGGAACAGAGCTTCCTACCAATTTCAAGTAGATGACAACGACTCACATATCTAATCATATTCATGAGTGGCGATGTCATTATAGAATGGTAAAAACATATGTTCTTGATCAGCTACTAGCTGAATGATTTATTAAGTCATTGTTACCTTCTATTATAGAAGATGTGGCAAAGGGAGGAGTCATCACTGAAGAGCAAGTCATTACTCGTGCGCAATATCTAGACTTGATCTATACTCAGTCTAGCACACTCTACGATAAAATCTCTAATGCTCCTAGAGCATATTTTTCCGTTCCTCCTCCTTCTAAATCAAACAAAGACTCTCATGCCAGTGATGGCGTGATAGGTACGACTAGCACGAAAACTTCAAAGGCTACATTGAAGAAAGCCCGTACGGTTTCTAGTCAAAATGTAAATGAAGAAATTCTCACCTCGGAGGTTAATTCCGTGTTGACCGACAAAGGCAAATAACCAAAGAAACCAGGAGGCAAGAAGAAAAAGAAAGGGAAAAAGAAGAAGCAGGATGAGTTGTCTCCTGAAAAATCTTCTGCAAACCCTTCTGGGCAAAAGAAACCTGGTCATCCATGCTTTATATGCGATGAGGATCATTGAACAAAATATTGTCCACATAAAGCTAAGCTTAAGAAGTCCTTTAAGAATTCAAAAACCTCAGCGGTATTGACTGATCTGTTTCCAAACCCAGGAACCAATCTGGTTGCTAGTAACAATGCTTCCCCATCCCAAGTACTTATGTTGTCCATTTTGAAACAGAAAAATGATGCTTTGATATTGACAAGGAATAAAGATTACGGGAATCCATAGCTATCGAATAACAAGGCCACTAATCAACCAAGTAGTTCGAAAACAACTTCGACCAAAGTTGTGCCACCCATCATTCCTGAGCTAACGATAAAGCCGCCAAAAGGAGTAGTACACAAATCAACGTTTAATCCTCGTGCCAGAGCAGCAAAAAATTATAATATAGTAGAGGACCTGGCCCAATCACCGTCTGCTATGTCGACACTTGAAGTACTGCAAAATTTCCCCTCCTAAAGGCAGGCTCTATTTTCAACAATAGGTGGAATTGACCCAACGGATTCCAATCTTGTGGCATTTAATCATAAAGGATATGAACCTCAGTTACCAGCTAAACTCGCTTTCCTCATTCAAGTGAAATCCCTCAACAAAACTGTTCATCCAACAATTATTGATGAGGGGGAATCTACATGTATTATGTCAATGAGTTGTTGGAAAAATTTAGGCTCACCACCCTTGTCACGATCATCAACGACATTAAAATCATTTTATGGATGGAAATACACTCCATACGGGATTTTAAATAACATGCAAGTTGAACTGGGGGGAAAACAGTAGAAATTGATGTTGAAGTTATCGACGGAAACCTTGATTACAACATCCTATTGGGAAGGCCTTGGATTTATGCTATGGTTGTTGTTGTGTCAACATACTTTAGAAATATTGCATTTCCTTTCCAAGGAGGAATTACAATCGTCGACCAACAAACCTTTCTGCCCGACAGTTCACAAGTTACGGGAAGCATCCCGATGATCCATTGAAGCTCTCAATTGCTTCAAAATATCAGAGTAGGCCTGCTAAAAGACCCTACATTGATGATTACTTTTTACCTACCGCCTCCAAACAATCTGGCGGAAGTGGCCATGGTGGGAACCTACAATATGGTATCTTCTACTGAGAAGATCTCCAAAGACAATGTTAGCATGGATCATCACCAGGTATTGCCTCCAATCCCTATAGAAGTATTATAGCAATCAATGTTCTTGGCATGGGCGACAAACCCAAATCAACGCTCATCGAGCATTTGGGTAGATAGGTCTAAGGAATATGGTACCTCTTCAGATCCTTGGTCACATGTACATTCTACAGACGAAGGAATTGTTCAGTCGATGATGACAGAGGGGGCACCATGGGAAGATTACCACCATCGTTCCCATCTTCTGGATTGCAACAAATATTACTCCAACGACCTTAATCATCCTTCAGTTTTTTATTTTCTATCAAATATTGTAAATACGGTGGATTCTGAGCGAAATCTGTCCAACATTGAAGAAACTATCGCCATAAATATCTCGACCAAACCAGATGTTGTGGAGAATACTCATGTCGGCAAATCTTGTTCTTCTTAGGAACTGGAAGTATATTACGCTCTCTTTCGTGAGTTCACAGATGTCTTTGCATGGTCATATGAAGAAATTCTAGGCATTGACTCGAGCATAGTTGAACACGAAATTAAGATGTATCCAGATGTCAAACCAGTACGACAACGGCTTTGGCAGGTGCACCCAAAGAAAGTCATTGCCATCAAGGCAGAAGTTGAAAAACTTCACCATGCTGGTTTCATTTACCCGGTTCCTCTAACTGATTCGGTATTGAACATTGTTCTTGTGATGAAAAAGCAAGGAACAACTAGGGTGTGCTTCGATTATAGGGATGTAAATCAAGCTGGTCCAAAGGACAACTACCCTACACCCTTCATCGACCAGATAATTGATGAATGCACCAGATGTGAAATATTTCCTTTTATGGATGGATTTTTCGGGTATAATCAAATAAATATCTGTCCACAGGACCAGTCAAAGACTACATTTATTTGTCTGTGGGGCACATTCGCATACTGCAAGCTACCTTTTGGTTTAAATAACGCAGGGGCAACCTTTCAGAGGGAAATGAATTATGCCTTCCATAACATCAAGAACATCGTTCAACCATACCTCGATGATCTTTCGTCTCATTCGCAAAAGTGGACCGATCATCCGGAACATTTGAGAGAAATATTTCTACGTTTCCGACGCTACAAGATACGACTCAATCCGCACAAATGTGTGTTTTGTGTTGGTTCTGGTCGTTTACTTGGATTTGTAGTTTCAAAGGATGTAATTCGCCTCGACCCGTGTAAGGTTCAGGCAATCATCGATCTGCCTCCACCTTCAAATGTTCTTCAGATTCAGAAACTCCAAGGGAAAGCAAACTTTCTGAGGAGGTTCATTCCAAATTATGCTGAACTTGCTAAAGGTTATACGTGTCTGTTGAAAAAAGAAGTACCCTTCAACTGGGATCAGACTGCACAAGATTCCTTTGATGCTATAGAGGAATACCTAATAAAAGCATCATTAATGTATACTCCTAATTATCAAAAATTCTTTAACCTGTATCTCACTGCAGCAGATACGACCATCGCAATGGCTTTAGTTCAAGAAGGCAATGGAATAGAACATCATGTCTATTATTTTAGTCGAAACTTAAATGATACAGAAACCAAGTACTCCTATGTTGAGAAGCTAGCTCTCGCAGCTGTTCAAGCAGTATAGAGATTTCGACATTATGTCCTCTTTCGAAAAACTACCATTTTGTCAGATTGCAACCCCATGACTTACATCTTATTGCGCCAATTGCTTGGGGGAAAATATTCAAAATGGATAGCAATTTTGCAAGGGTTTGATATGGAATTCATAAAAAAGAAAGCGCTGGTTTTTGCGGAGTTACTATGTGACTTCCCATCGTTGTCCAACGATTCAACATCGAAAGCAACAATCATGGATGAATCTTTGTTTCTGATATCTTCAAGCAATCTGTGGTATGGAGATATAATCATTTATCTCCAGACCCAAACATATAGGTCTAATACCTCTCACTCAGAACAACGACATACTCGATTCCAAGCAAAAGACTACATGATCGTCAGTGATACACTTTATCATTGTGGTATCGATAGAGTTCTACGAAGGTGCCTCAGCCATGAAGAGGCCAAAAAGTTCTTGAATGATTGTCATTCAGGCGCATGTTGGGGACATCAATCTGGTTATGCTACGACAAAATATTTTACGAGCAAGATACTTCTGGCCAACAATGTTCATGGATTGCATAACCGTAGTCAGAGGTTGCCATGCTTGTCAAATCTTCGACAACAAAACTAGAATACCACCCACACCTCTGCAGCCAGTAGTTGCTATTGGGCCATTCAACAAATGGGGCATAGATTTCATGGCATGTAACCCCTCCTCGGCCAGGGGGCATGGGTATATGATAATCATAGTTGACTATTTTATGAAATGGGCTGAGGCGATGCCTACATTAAACAACAACGACAAAATGATTGTTGTTTTCTTTTTAAATCATGTAGTCTCTAGATTCGATGTTCCACAAGCTATAGTCATAGATCATGGATCACATTTCTGCAATCACATGATGGTTGAGTTGGCTGCCAAATTAGGACTGTCCCACGATAGCTCTACTCTGTATTATTCGCAAGCTAACGGGCAAGTTGAGGCGATCAACAAAGTCCTAAAGTGTATGCTGCAAAGGATGATTGGAGTCCATAAATGGAGTTGGCACTTAATCCTGTACTCAGCCTTGTGGGCATACTAGACATCAGTGAGATATGCGACCGGTTTTACACCTTTTCAGCTAGTGTATGGCCTAGAGGTGATCTTACCAATCCAGTGTGAAATTTCGTCCCTCAAGCTCGCAGTCGACCTTCTCCCCGGAACTTCAGAAGAGGAGGCTCATTTCTTGGAATTAATCCAACTGGATGAAACCCATCGTGATGCCGCCTTGGCTAACGAAGCACATAAAAAATGAGTCAAGGTGCAGTTTGATAAGAATGTCAAACCTAGTGTCTTCTCAGAAGGTGACCTAGTCTTGCTTTATGACCAGGAATCTGATAAGTTGGGGGCAGGTAAGTTCCAGTCTTTGTGGATGGGTCCCTATATTGTTAAGTGTGTATTAGCAAAAGGAGCCTACAAGCTAGTAGATTACGATGGGATTCCTCGATGAGGCATCGTTATTATACGACTGGCATGAGCGGTTTTACACGAAGTTCAAGCTCGTTAAAAAATAAACCTAGCGATGAGCATATGTTTCACCAAAGTTTAAGCTCATTAGAAAATGAACCCACCTTCGGTAAATAACCATTGCGATCACATTATTATCAACTTTTGAGCCTTGGTCATGTTCTTACCATCACTTCCACTCTATTTTAGCCGATCATATGCCTCCATTTGATTGTTTACCCCTTTTGAGGAACAAATATGATGAGTGATTCTGTTAGCCATCTTCTTTACACTACCGTGATTGAAAAGTTCCAAACCTTACCTAG
>APFE030250883.1:78582-98721 GCA_000404065.3 Pinus taeda | reverse complement strand
GCATACTGGACATCAGTGAGAAATGCGACCAGGTTTACACCTTTTCAGCTGGTGTATGGCCTGGAAGCAAACTTACCAGTTCAGTGCAAAATTTTTTCCCTCAAGCTCGCAGTCGAGCTTCTCCCCAAAACTTCAGAAGAGGAGGCTCGTTTCTTGGAATTAATCCAACTGGATGAAACTCATCGTGACACCGCCTTGGCTAAAGAAGCACATAAGAAACGAGTCAAGGTGCAGTTTGACAAGAATGTCAAACCCCGTGTCTTCTCAAAAGGTGACCTGGTCTTGCTTTACGACCAGGATAAATTGGGGGTAGGTAAGTTACAGTCTTTGTGGATGGGTCCCTATATTGTTAAGCATGTATTAGCAAAAGGAGGATACGAGCTAGTAGATTACGATGGGATCCCACTGTCACAACCCTGAAATCAGCTTACCTTAAGCGTTACTATGCGTGACTCAGCATAGTAACCTCTTCATATGCTTTTGTTACATTTTTGTTTTTGTTAAGAGTGATCGTTTTGGTTAGGTAATCCAATTTTACATTTTGTTTCAGATGTCGAACCTATTGGAATCATTTGATGGATACGCTGATGGAGCAAGTCACAGTACGTGGAACCTATCTTCTGAAGCTTAGGCCATCTTTGATCCAAGTGGTGAGTTAGTAAGTTTTAGAGGGGTATGTATTGGTCGATTGACAAACCACATCGTTGAATACAGCGTGTTGATAGAGCTCCTCTCTGATGCCATCACACATGGCATATGCTGACTTGTCGTCAAGCTAGACTCACAACTCATCATTCTACAACTTACCGGCATCTATTCCGTTTGGAATCTAGCTATGTATCGTATGTTCCTAAGGGTCAAGATTTTGGAAAGGCAGTTTGATTCTATTCAATATCAACACATTTCCAGAAACCTAAAAACATTAACTGATTCATTAGAAAATTATGTGTTAGATAGACATTTGACATTTGTGAAAGATATTTGCATCAGGATCATATAACTTAACCAAAAGAAAGCTCCAAAAATAAAAAATATATATAACTATTTATAGCTTGTACATAGTGTTCTGTGTCCAGGACAAAATCAGTCATATGACCCAAAAAATCAAAATGCAAGGGGGCACCCTAGTCTAATGGTGCTGGTGATAACAAGTCATCACCTGTGCAATCATGTGTAAGAGCCTAGTCCATTGACTCGGCATGCCAGTGGTATCATGCTGTAATCTCAGAGGCAACTCGTTGGTCCTCACATCTAAAATACCAAGGGTGAGACCCTCAATCTGATCCTGTAACACCGCAAGAGTCTCGGCTATCTCCAGATCACGAAGGACAACCCTCCCCATAGCCTCTCTTGCTGGAACGACGGTTGCTACTCTCAGGCGCATTGCTCTGATATCTGCATGAGCACATGAGTTTTGATTAGTCTTGATAAACTTTTAAAAAGCACAAGAACATTATAAAAGCAATAAATAGAGATATGGTCAGAGGTTTTTTACCTATGACACCCCACTTCTCGCCAGCTGGTAGCACCAACTCTGGGTCACCCTGGATATCCATCCCAACATACAGACACTCGGCATAAACCATCTGCTGACGGTTGAACCACTCGAAGAAGGCATCAGAGAAGGAAACTTGCGATTGACCAGCATGTCTGGCCATAAGGTCAACCCATCTCTGCATCCATGGCTCAGTCGGTGGTGGCAGACCAAGTGAAATGTATTGTGGCTGAATCAGTGGGATCTTCTCCAAGGAGAAAGCGTCATAATAGAACCATAGCCAAAGTTCTTGGATCTTCCGTTTTTCACCTTGGTAAGATGTTCTTTTATCATGATAAGTATTACATCACACCAATTGAATACCTTTGGTTTGAGGCATTCCAAAGTGTACTGCATATAGGACCCGTTGGCCAAGTGAAGGGCCACACTACCAGCCAATTTAGCAAAGGTGAATAAAATAGTCCTCAAGGATCGGTCGGTGACATCTCGGATATTGATCTTGCCGTCCTTGCTCAGCTGAGATCCTTCTCTCCAGTATCGGCAAATATAATCCCTCACGGATTTGCCCCCACGGGCGGAACCTGATAGTGAGAGAGGGGCACCACGCCTCGATAAACCGGTCAAGAAGTAGATGTCCTCAACAGTCAAGGGGATGGATTTGCCTCTAATCTGGAAAACTTGGTTGGTAGGATCCCACGCTTCGAGGAAATATTGCAACAAGTTGATTTGTTGCCTTATGCTAGATATGCGGAAGAACTTGAGAAAGCCACAGTTCTGCAATGCAGTTACCGTACCCGGATCATGTAAGGCAACCATGTCTTCTTCTTCATGCTCGCATTCACGCCATGTAACAACCATTTTTCTCCGATGAATCTCCGAAAAACAAGCAAGAGAGGGATTAGGATCCTGATTTGGCAAAAAAAAGGCAAAATTTCCATGAAAAATTAGTGCAAAAGTTTTCCTCCTTGCGCCCATCGCACCCCAGATGTGTACTGGGTGAGATGCATACTGACTAGCCAATGGCTAGCCTAGTATGCATCACACCTTTTGATGTATACTAGGTGCGATGGGGGCAGAATGAATTGTTTAAATCCTAGAGGCTCAGAAAAGCAGGAAAACATGCTCAGAATTCAGAAAGGAAAGAATGCAATTGAAGAGCTCAGGTTTAGCTCCTACCTGGTCCAGACGACACTGAAAATCGTCCATAGAATCTTCCATAATAAGTTGATGAAATTAATGGGGGAAAACACCTCCAGAGCTCCAACAATCCCAAATTCAAATGAAATGGTAAAATGAGGAGTAAAAACTACTTTTAAGTTACTTTTCACGTAATTCAAGTAGGGTATTAGTGTTTTAACTCATTTTTCAAGCATGTATTCTCATTTCTAATCAGTTTGATGGAGTAATTGAATAGGTAGTACGACCGTCAAAAGAACAAAATGTTAACAGTGAATTGAATATCAATGACCATTATCACGAGTAGTTTTACGTGAAGTTCAAGCTCGTTAAAAAATAAACCTAGCAATGAGAATATGTTCCACTAGAGTTTAAGCTCATTAAAACATGAAACCACCTTCGGTAAATAACCATTGTGATCATATTATTATCAACTTTTGAGCCTTGGTCGTGTTCTTACCATCACCTCCACTCTTTTTTAGCCGATCATACGCCTCCATTTGATTGTTTACGCCTTTTGAGGAATAGCTGCGATGAGTGATTCTGTTAGCCATCTTCTTTACACTACCATGATTGAAAAGTTCCAAACCTTACTGTTGGAAATAATACTGAGAGGGGAGCTGAATCAGTATTATCAAATCAATATAACCTTTTTCATTTCCATATTTATATTTATATACACTACTTTAGTTAAGGAAAACTGCGTGTATACGTAACTGTGTGTAATGCAACAAGCGTATATCTAGTAAACTTATAACTTAGTTAGTTGCTTCTTAATGAGTGCATCAGAACATTATTAACCATATGAACAGTAAACAAGAGCAGTAAAGCAGAACAAATCATCACACATAAACAACACACATGAACACCAAGATGTAAGGTGGAAACCCAATGTGGGTGAAAACCACCTGCTGCAATTCGTCTCTATCTTCTTTTAATTAGAAACTTCCTTTTACAATGATTCTGTACTGGTGCAGTCTTATACCAGTACACAGGCTACTACCTGCAGAAGGCTACAACATTCTCTTTTCTTCCAGGGACCACGTTTCAGAAATTTTCAGACTGGATCCATGATAACATCAAGTATATCTGCATCAGCCAATCTCCTTTGTACAAACTACTACTGAATCAACCAATCAGTTCTCAGAATGTTGTAACCAGAAATCAGTAACAGTAACCAGACACCAATTCTGAACCCAGAACATTGTAGCAATAAACAAAAGTATCTAAAACAAATTTCATGAGACATACGCTACTTCAATATCTAGAAACCTGCGTACATACATAGCTGTATTAAGGCCAACTAGTGTATACACTGTCTTCACTTGCTGAACCCACGTGTATACGAGCCTCTGATGTGCCGAACTTGCATATAGATCTATAAAAGATAATTTACCCTTTTCACTTAATCAAACATCAGTTATACCCAGATTATCAGATTTATATATCTAATCATGCGCCAATTATAACAGATAAAAAATCACACAATGATACTACTATTGAAGCCTTAAGATCTCGACCCATCAATAGAACTTATCCGTATTTCAGCGCTCAGGTTCCTCCTTGGTTCAAATCCAGCAATGCACCATAACCCAATTCTATATCTTTCTCTTCATAAGATATTCAATACTTTGGTTCTTGCCTTTGCCTAATGATCTCCTTCCCCTTTTATAGTCTTAGGCCTTACTCAATACCATGGTTTAAAACCATTTAGTATCAATACTGGGGACCCAATACCTGGGTTCAACACTTAGGACGCAATACCATGGTCCAAAACCATAGGTCCAAATACCATGGATTAAAAATAAGTTTTCCCATATGTATGAGCTTTTATGTCCATGAAAGTGCGTGCATACGCATACACGACCTTTGATCAGTAATCCCCGTGTGTATATGTGACTTTATTAAGAGGAACCTGCGTATACCTCATTTTCTTTCATTCTGAGAGCCTAAACTATGATCTGCCATTTGAGTGAGTTGCCATCAGGGACAACACCTATTTCATGGTGCCAAACCTGAGTCATAATGCCAACACTTACCTAGAACAAGCTGCTACCCAAAATATCACTCGTTCCTCAAAAAACGAGTCTTCTTTAAGCTCTTTTCATCTCACTCGTAATATATGAAAGATTGTCGAGCAATTTACCTCTCCAGCTCGTTAAAGTGATCGGAAGTGCTATCCCTCCTCTAGATTTTAATCTTTTTGGACCTGAGGGATCATTACACAAAAAGATTGAGTGCTTGTCTTGTTCGGCTCATTAAAACTATCAAAAACTCTTCCCTTTCGTATTATTTTATACTTTTTCGGACTTAAGGGATTATATTACGAAAAAGGAATATTGGATTTTCCGTTCCAACTCTTTTTCAGACTCTCTAAAATTGAAAAGGACCAAGTTATCTTTTTCGTTAAACTCGTTAAAACAATAGCGACAAACTTGTCCATGCAGAAAAGAACGAGTTTCACTGTCGCTAGGCTTGTTAAAACATAGCGACGGGATTTCCCGAAGGGAAAATTATAGAACAAGCATATGTTATCCTCCTCAAGCTTGACAAAAATAAAGAGGTACTGGTCTGCAATGACTGGGGAAAAATTGGGAAGAAAACTTGAAGAAACTTTATTCGTATCAAGTCGCTCTTGAACATGACACTATAACTCCACCATGATTGAGATGGTTGGGTTATTTTGTTCACCACTCATAGCACCATTGGTCCACCATACCATCCACTTTTTGGGTTAACGCTACCAATCCATTTCAGTGTCGCCGATATGTTCAAGAGAAGTCGATCAGAGAATTCACCAACCCAGCTTGTGTCTCATCCGCTACAATACCTTCACGCTTCATTCTTTCATGACCGCCACCCTGGACCCTGTATCATCAGATTGTTTTCACCTCCACAAAATCATTTCCTATGTTCTGTGTCATAGATGTGGGATTCATCAATGCCCTCCTACGACGGGTCACTTCTTGTCGACATCAGCTCATTATCCAAGAAGTCGACCTAGGAACAACTCTTTCAGTACTTTGAAGCTTGCATGCCTCAATGGAAAGTTTCTCACTTCCGGCGACACGTTTACATCAATGGCCTTCAACTGAAAGATTTTTTGTGGTGTTTGACGCTAAGTCCCATTTTTACACCACGTGAATTGTATTGCTGTACCTTGAGGGTCATCATCATTAACGATGATTCCTCTCGCGCCTGTTAACAACTTACATCATTGGCTGGTAATGAGGCGATATATTTCCATGTTCGACTCCAGAACATGTTTTCACATGGATCGACTTGTACTTTGGGCAAAGATTGAACGAGTTTTGAAGACCCTGGATCTAGTTTCACCCATCCAGGCTGCGATACATTAAGGAAAAATAAAGACATAAAATTTACATCATTGTTGCATAGATAATCATCCAAGCCAAAGAATGATGGCTCTACCAGAATCATCAGTTTGCCACACAGACGATTGTCTGTCCTATGTACATCAAAATGAATTTATAAAGTTGAGCATGGGAATGTCCACCTAAGCTAAATCATGAAAATATTATGAAGATAATGTATTGTATTGTATCTTATTACAGGTCACCTTCCAGTTCGAAAAACCTTGGATCCTCACGATAAAGCATTTCACCCGACACCAAAAGGATTTACGACCTCATGCTTTAGGGGGGAACTGTTATAGACATATTTGGGCACTACAACCCCAATCACATATGTCCATAAACCAAGGGCTTCTAAGTCCCTAAAAGTGTTGTTTCATACCCTAAAGGAGCAAGGTCAGCTGATTACACCATCTCCCAAAAGTTCTCCCTGAAAAACTACTCAAAACTGGTCAAAACCGAGACATACAGACTGCTCAATGCAAAGGGTGTGATGCATCTCACCTGCCACATGCAAAAAGTGTGATGCATACTGAAAATTCCTTCTGTGGGGTGCGATGAGCGAGAGTAGACAAATGGCATAAGCAATTGGCTAGGTGAAAACCCAGAGGATCTTCTAGAAACTACCCATTTGACAATTGCCTCTCTGAATTCGCCCAGGGATGAGTAAGAGATCATGAATCTCCAAGTGGAACCAAGAACTATCAGAGAGAGGACACTAATCAAAATCCCAGAAGCTGACTCACCCACCTACAAACATCTGTATATGGATCCCTCATCCTAGAGATCCAGAGGATGGAATCTTGTATTTTGTAAGGAAGTGTTGTTGGTTTCTTTGTGGAACATCATAGTGTTGGGTGATCTAGCTTTTCATGAGGTGAAGAAGGGCTTTCATGCTGGGAGGATGGCGCTGGGTCAGATCAATGGGTTGTAATCATCTCTTCTACTCTTTCTATCAATAAAGCTATTTGAGTTTTCCTCCATATTCTTGTATTTCTGAGTTGATATATACATTTGTGTGGTCAATATATATCTGATCCTATATTGTTTATGATTGTAGATCTCTATGCTTTGATGGTATTATGCTGCTTTGACTCTAGAGGTTTTCTTTGAAGTGGGACAAGCGAGTAAGGAGCGACAAATATTTGTTAAAGGGGAGAGGAAACAAGCAAGGAGCCAAGTGAAAGACTGAGGTTGGTACTCTCTGCTTCTCTCTCATCTACTTCTCATAAAGGAAAATGCAAGTAACTTTAGTTTGTTTGTTTCTAAGATAGCTACCCGTCTTAGTGGGACTAGCAACTCTGAATGGACACTAGTTTTCTCGATAATAGTACTCTTTGGGGATACCCAACCCATCTAGTACTCGGTACTAGTAACTTACTACCAAGAATATAAATAATTGAATGCGCATGTGGAACGAAGGTATTTTAGTGGCCAAAATCTAGGGCATCCTTTCCCTATAGGTGACAGTACGGGAAACGTTTGAGCCTCATTTCATTACCTTGATTGATTCTTCAGATGCTGGAAGGCACTCCTAGTTCTTTCACGATGTTTCCCAGTACCTATCAGAAGATATATCCACAATTTCCAGTTAGTTTGAGAGTGGTAAGGACAATTATGTCTTCATAGGATATTTTATCATATGCCAAAACAATTGAAATTTAAACCATTTTTTTTGTTTGATTGATCACATAGGCTAAAGTTAAAGGGAAAGTAATATATCTATATTATATATATATACTATCTATATATATATATATATATATATTTTATTTATTTATTTATTTTTTATGTATGTTATTTATTTTCTTTAAAACATAGTCTCCTTCCCTCACAATACACAAAGTAGCACAAACTCTAATCGACACCATAGGGGACCCATGGCTCCTTGCCGATCTACGCATTTTTTAAACCTCCCTCCATTACCGGGAGGTTTTCCAGGCCTCCTGCGATTTAGGCGTAGAAGACATCACCTAGCCACCATTATAGGATCTTCCTTTATCGGTGAAATGTTTCTCGGGACGGCTCCCCATCAAAGCACACCTTTCACGACCCCACAATAGTCCCCACATAGTACGCTTTTGTGGAGCCCACATGTCACTTCTCCGGAAAGTTCACAAGGCACCCACTAGGGTAGATCTCTTGAAACTTTCCCACAAAGGAGCTCTTTACATATATCTGTCCAAAATCGTTTCGCGATGGTGGAAAATCACAAATACCATTCTTATCTTCTTTAAACTTGTCAGATTTGAGGAAGATAATCAATGACATGATTGCACATGACCAAAATTGGTCAACCATTCCCACCAAGATCCCTTCTAACATTCCAAATTTCCAAGGGAAATAGGGAGAAGACCCAAGAAACCACATCATGACTTTTCACCTATGGTGTTCATCCAATAGTATCATAGATGATACTATTTGATTAAGGCAATTTAAACACACCCTTAGCTCCCTATCTACAACATTCCTCACATTCTTCTAGCTCTTGGTTAATCATGGCTCGGGCCTTGAACTCCTCACCCACTTCAAACAAACACGTGCTACACACATATCAGATCATATCCATGAATGGAGGAAACGTTGTAGCTTGTGTAAAGTATAGTTTGAAGACAAATCCCTCCTCGACTTATTTTTGAGATCCATCACATCAAAATTTTAAAAATACGGGGAAAATTAATCCCCACGTAATGAGGAATAAGCCCTCAACAAAGCTCAACAATGAGAGCTTATATACACCCAATATAAATATATCTATTATGTGCTTCCAAATTCCCCACGCTTGTAGACTTATAAAGAGACACAAGGTGCATCTAGTGCTATTGTTTTATTAATAAGGTCCACAACCAAAAATCAACCCAGAAATACCTACCAGTACCCTCAATACTCGTTCAGTGGCCAAGCATATGATTCTATGAAAAAATCATCACCAGTGCATCATACATGATACTATCTAGGTAAACCCATGCTGATGCAGAATATGGTTAGTAGGGTTAACCAATATCAAACCCTACATGGAGGTCCATACCCTTCCCCATAGGG
Organism: Pinus taeda; assembly: GCA_000404065.3. Taxonomy (NCBI): domain Eukaryota; kingdom Viridiplantae; phylum Streptophyta; class Pinopsida; order Pinales; family Pinaceae; genus Pinus; species Pinus taeda. The sequence goes on along the minus strand of APFE030250883.1, from coordinate 89,634 downwards.
AAACCAATACTACCCTCGTAATATAGACATAATGTCCTCTTCCCAGAATCCATATACCAATAAGGGACAAGGAAATCAATATTATCCTTTCCTCACACAACAACAGATAAACCACCTGCGCAAATTAATGCAAGGGTTAATCTAGTGCAACCTTCTCTCACTCAACAAAAATAATCAAAGGAGCAACTGAACTGAGCTAATCGACCTAATGTTGGTAAGAAAAAACCAAAGAGAAAATCAAACGGAGAGCCTGAACAGGGGGAAAACAATTATCGGCGACCCCCGCAGGCACTAGAAAGGGGAAACCCTAACAATAATCAAAACCAAGGGCCAGCCAATAAAAACCCACATAGGAAAAACAAGAACACAAGCCTATGGACTAACCATTCCTATTCCATCTACGAAGAATATGGTCTTTATATCCATCATTATCCTTAACTCCTTGAGTTGAATAGATATAGGACAATAGGGGGAAGGGAGGACAACAGAATGCAGTAATGCATGATCCTTTCCCCCATAAGGGAGCGGTTAACACTCAACAACAACTATCCCATGCACATCCCTTTGGAGGAAACACCCATAATACTTCTAATCATGACATTTTCATGACAGGAGAAGATATTCTCCTGCAAACACAAAATAAAAGTTATGATGCTCCCCCAGAACCCAACCCATCCAACTCGACCACGACAACACCTATATCATTGTTGACCACCCCATTACTTCCCATAAAACGCATGCCGAATATGGACAAAGGACATTTACGATGAACATGACATAACTCAAAATACTCATAGCTACAACATAGTCGGCGAGTTAACGCAATCTTCCTCAACTATGTTAGCATTAGAGGTCCTACAAACATTCCAAATCCAACAGAAATCCCTACTTACCGCTCTAGGCACAATCAACATGGCTGATTCTTTCTTAATGGTCTTTGACTTGGATAAAGCTACCCAACAACTACCATTAGCTGTTGCTTTAAAAATCTTAGTCTTAGTCCAAAATATCACCATCCATCGTTGCATTATCGACGAAGGGGAACCCACATGTATAATGTCCAAATATGTTTGGCAGAAATTTGGATCCCCCAAACTCAAACATTATGACATCACTTTTAGAGCACACAACGGGCTCCCTTCAGCTCCCACAAGACTATACCAAGGCATTCTAGTACAACTGGCTGAAAAAACCGTGATAATAGATATTGAAGTATTGGATGCATAGTTGGATTACAACATCCTGCTGTGATGAAGTTACATGTACAAAATGTCAGTAGCTTTGTTGTATGTATTCAGGGTAATGATGTTCCCCCATGATGGAATAATCATTACAATAGATCAAATCACATATTATGATAAGAATAAGTTACCTGCACTGGATGGTGTGCTACCCTTTGTCTTATCTTCTCCTGAATGGATCACCACTTACACTAAATTCAACCCAGGCCAATTTAAGCCATCAACACTCCTAGGGACATTCCTAGAAGACCATCCTATGATAGAGGAGATTTCTCTAACCACAAGAGCATCAGTGTGCATGATGAGTTCATCAAACACCCCCCAAGAGCAAGAACCAGTTTCTGATACTAGAAACAATGTTGTTACCGATCCTACTTTCTTACCATATGCCGTCACTCAAACACCCTTCTTATTCTCTCCACCTAGTTTTTTCTCGCACCAAGTCATTGCAACACTCTCATTTCCCAATATGGATATGCCGATACTAGTTTGGTATCTGACCCCTCATGCCATGTGTTGCGCAATGGGTCCCCTGGGTAATGGTTTTGGGGCTTAAAGCCCACAAGTTTGGGTAAAAGTATGGTAATGGTTCCATGAAGTGCGCGAAGTGCGAATTATAATGAGTCAAGTCAAAGGGTTGTCTACTCGAAAATAATGTAAAATAATAGAAAGTGAGTCGGCCTGCCCATGGTCTGCACACCATGGGAATGTATAAATAGAGAAAGTCTCTAAGGGTAGAAGGTATTTTTTGGTAATTAGTGTTAAGAGTGGAAGCATATGGGTTTGTGAATTCGATCTGAGTCTGTAAGTCTGAGTCAAGGGTGATAGTAGTAGAGTAGGATTTGCAGCTATATGCATAGAGGCCCGGTAGAGTCTGCAGCTGTGTGTGCGGACCCTTGCAGCTGAGTGCACAGGGTGGATCTGGTTGTAATGAACAGGAAATGAATAAAGATAAGTGTTTCTGTATCATTGAGTGTTTTATCGTAGATCTATATGTTTATGCTTATGTTCTGAGTTTATAAAGATTTATGGGTGCGCGCACTGGTTATAACTATTAAATGCTTTCTTAAAGACCTTAAGAATAGATCTGATCTATAATAACCACATTAATAATAAGACTCTAAGAAGTGCCTCACCACCGAGCTTTACGAAGGCCAGACGAGCTGAGCAGAGTAGTGTGAGTGCGCGGATTGGTTCGCGACCTTCCAATCCTCATTAAGACATCCCTAGGGTGCAGAAACCTGGTTCTAGCACCCTCCCGTACTACCTCAAGTGAGACTTCAGTCCGCACTCCATGGATTATTGCCAAAAGGGTCGGTAGTGCGGGATTTGTTTGGCTAAAAACACTTCCGAACTTGGGTTAGGCCCCATCAAGCCAACAAATGGATTTGTTGCCGGGGCCCGAGATCTGCCTAAGGGATGTCTGATGTCAGAACACTGGAACCCTATGAAGAAATAGATTGAAGATTGGTTGGATTAGAAGCTGCACAAGTTCGTGGTACAGGAAAACAAAACCCCACAATTATCTAAGGAGACGTGGCTGGATCGCTACATATATACAAAGCTCCAAGATGCATTGAACAAAGAATTTATCCGGCTGAAATTAGAGATGCAGTTGATAATTAGGTTCAAGGAGATCGTGATGCTACCAGGTGAAACCCCTTGGGATCTAGATCAGAGACTAAAGAGTATGATTTGTGATGCTAACATGACACTGATGGATGTGCAGCACCGTGCGTGGTTTGTGGCATCTTTGACACCACATCTGAGGATGACGCTATCATAGCAAAAGATCTCGACCCAGGTTGAAGCATTAGAGACAACGATGAGGTTGCATGAAACTCCAATACAAGATCTCGGGTTGGAAGTTCAGCAAATCCACGCGCAACTACAAAACCTATGCTTGGAGATGCAAAGCCTAAAGAAAGATAGGGCACTCTGACAAGAGGCGCATGAAGAAGTGTGGTGTATCAAATGCAATGGCTAGGGTCATGACAAGGATCACTGCCCTGTATTTGTGAACTATCTGACGGGAGGTGGACCGATGCCATTAATACTGGAAGTACAAGTAGGGCCAAGTACGGTGCCCGCACTACGGTGTGTGATTTTTCAAGTAGGAGGAAAGCATGCAACAAATAACTGTCACCTGTTGCAGAAGTATACCCAGACTCCGCAACAACTTTATTGTAACTTCTATAGATCAGTAGGTCATGAAAAGCGAACGTGTCGAAGCTATGAGCTAATTATGGATAGGACCCCATTTTATCAAATGCAGACTAAAACGCAAGTTTTCGATCCAGCTGCGGGGCCACACAATGGGTTCCAAGGACGCGGATGAGGGAGAGGAGGAATGGGACCTATGTGAGGGTACAAACAATTGATCTGTTATAACTGTGGAGGGCTACGACACTACGCTCGTGAGTGTTCCAACTCGATGACAATATCTTGTCCATACTATGAGCAGTTTGAACATGAAATGGTATATTGTCTAACACTGATTGCCCAAATGCACGAGAAAGGGGTACCACAACCTACTCCAACTCAAAATATCCAAATGATGAGGTTTGAACCACGTGAAGAGGACCCCAACACAAACATGGTACTTATAAGCAGTGCAACCACAAGGGAGGATATGAGGAAATAGCTCGGAGAAGATTCGAAGGTTCACGATGCTCCTACAAAGGAACCTGTTTTCGAGAAGGAACACGGAAAGGGAACATCTAAGGAAGCTACGAAGAGCTTCACAAAGGCCTCTACTTCAGGTAGTAAGGATCAAGTTGAGCCAGGAATGGATCGTTCTATGCTTACTACCTTTTCAGAGACATTTATGAAGCTACTACGCGATAATAAGGAAGTTCAAGCGCTACAAGAGTTGATCACTAGGTGCGCAGGGTCAGGAGAGCCATGTGTGGTCTGAAAACTTGGAAAACATGCTTTGTGCACTGGGCGAGAAATGAGAATGATGACGCAAATTATTGAGTATGAGATGGATTAGGTCATCTTTGATTTGGGGTTGGATGCAAATGTATTTCCAAAACAGATGTGAGAACGCATGGGCAGGTTCGTGCTGCAGTGTTCTCCTATTCAATTACGGATGGCCAACCAACAGAAGATCCTACCAATGGGAAGATTGTAATGCGTGACAATGAAATTGAAGGTGTAAGTACTCAGAAAAACTTTGAGGTAATATAAATTGTTGATGACAGTAATCCATACACTGTGTTGCTAGGAATAGATTGGGCCACGGACATGAATGGGGTCATCAACTTAAAAAGACGAAAGATGATATTCGAGAAGAAGTCGCTCTGTGTAATAGTTCCGCTGGACTTAGCTGAAGGAGCATACTACATTGAACTTGTGTGTGACAAGGATAGTGACGATGAACTAGACTGCATCTACCATATAACAATGCAAGAATAGGATCGGGTGAATCCAAAAGCTGACGGGAGAATCTCTTGGGAGTGCGATAGTTCCTGCATGTCAGATTTAGATGAGGAGATAGAATGATGGTAGAACCGATTGCATGAAGTGACAATGCTAAACTATAATATGATGATTAGATCACTACGAAATGTGACAATTGAGGTAAGGAAACTACCAACGGATGACTGTGCAACAAATAGGGAGGACTTCGTCAACCATTGTGGAACTTCAATCGTAGAGTAGAAGTAACATAATGCACCGGAAGGGAGTGCTACGCATGACAACTACACCATGGTGACGTAGACCTGGGAAGATTAGGTGGAATGGGTGTGAATGTAGAAGGTGGATGCATGTACGGGTTGGAGGGCCTCTATAGCGAACACGGCTTGGGCAGCCAGGACGAAGTAGTTTGGGCACCCACCTATGACTAGGAAGGGAGACATATGTTATGCAACCACCACCCCAACTAAATCTGCGTACCAAGGGTTCGATGGGCCTATAGGACCATAAACAAAATGATGTGTGCGAAGATGGCTATATCCGTGATTAGGCATGATGGAACCAGGAAGGTGGATAGAATGTCCCCAACCACCACCCCTACCATTCGGACTGAACACAAGTTCCTGGGTAACCGAATCTCATAGTTACAGGAATCCATTTGACGTGGTAGTTTGAACCTTCATGAACTTGATGAAGAATGGGCATGGTTGGGGAGGAAAAGTGTGATTTTGGACGAAGAAATAAACAACATGAAAATCAAAGTCGCACAAGTGGGCCACGGGAATCTAAGAATAAGGGGGCCAAACCAGGCTGAACCTACTACAGTACTAGAACGAGCTGCGAACCTGCTATCATGGTTGCAACTGCACCAACGGGGGTGTGTACCATATATAACAGAGCGCGATGGGCCACCGGATACAAAGGTACTCGAAAGGTGCCCGTAGCCTAGACTAGCAGGGACATTAGAAGCCCACACCAAGGGTGCGACCACCTGACTATCCATAGGAAGCACAGTCTCAACACTCCATGCAGTTGGAAGAGGGTGCTGGATTGTAAAGGAGTCTGTAGGGGGGTTGCACAGCTCAGACATGGCACACAAAATTAGTATGAAGCCCAGAATGTGTCTGCATACAAGGGACTGTGCTGCCGTGTGGGGAGGATGGAAGGTGACTGCCATTTATATTGTTCATGACAAGTTGTCCAATTTAAGACACCAAGGAGCGGCCAACGGGAAATTAAGACACAGGGATGAACAGATCTACTGCCAAAATCACATTAATGAGCCACGAAAGGGGGGAACAGTCAAATTTAAATTCAAAGAAGCATATAAAGCACAGATGGTCTGTCACCAAACAACCCTTGGCACTTTGCATATTAACTCATTCCAGTATCAAGGAGACAGGAGCATGATGAATGAGGCACCCCTGAGAGAAAGTCTGTGGTTTCAAACATTGCCGAAGGATATGCATGAGTCCCTAATTAGCATGATAGGCTTAACCAAGGATGTGGCACAGAACCATACTCTGTAGGTAGGGGGTATAGTTGAGATCCTTAAATCACCTCGAACACCATAGACCAAGAAGGACCCATAGGTAGTAGGACCGGTCCAGATGTCCTCGCAAAATCCGTACTTCAGCAAACTGTAGATGGAAGAAAAGGGACAAATGGTTACTATTGAAAGCAATGATGATGAAGAGGATCCTCCAACCTTTGTCAAAGAGATGGAACCAGAGGAAGAGATGGAAGAAGAAATCAAGCCAGTACGAGCTCCAACAAAATGACCTAAGTATGTTCCTCCATGGAAAGGGAGGGTCAAGGTACCTAAAGATTTGGAAGACGTTAAAATCTCACTTATAAGCCCATCCATCCCCAAAGGGGTTCTATTCGAAGGAATGAAGATTGGCCACATTCCCACTATGAAATTTGAAGACTGGGATCTTGTGGATTATGAGAAGTTTCACCACTTGGAAACTAGTGAACTAATGGAACAAAGCACAGAGGGGACCATTACAACACTACAACCACAGAAAGGGCTGTGTGGGGTGGACGAGGCCCGACTATTCCACCTCCTGTCAATCCCACATTTTCATCAGGCCCCAATCATGATATTGGTCATCAGGAAACTGCTCTACCTGGTGCACGATGGGTACTTATGGCTAGAAAAATCCATCCCCATCATGGTGGAGCTCATTCATAGGATCTCTCAACTTCCCTGTGAAGGAAGGGACCTCACGGAAATAGTTGGCATGGGTGGCGACTTGACAATTGCGGAAGCCATGAAAAGGAAATATAAGTTGGACAAAAGGCAGAGAGGGTATGCTACTACTAGTATTAAGGACAAGGGGGTCCACATTGCTGCCTAGTTACTGGCAGGAAAAGTGATGAGAAAATGTCGAGGCAGTGAGGTACCAGAAGCGGTCATCGCATTAGCTAAACAATGTGCAGAAGGGGTACAGTTCAATTGGGTGCAGTTCCTTTGCGAAAAATTCTTGACGAATTGCAGGGAGGCCCAAGAGCAGGGTATGACCTTCCTCTACATGTGGCTACTCTTATCCATCGTATTGGTTACAGGTGAATTGCCTGAGGATAGTTAGTTTCTTGCCCTAGACCAAGATTGGCTAGAAGTAGCAAAATATGTGTCACTTTGGGTGACGAAGGATGCCACAAGAATCTGAGAAGTCAAGTTTTTCTGGATACTAATGGATGCAAACATATGATAGTATATCAACTAGCAACCCTACCTACATACCGAGGTATATGACAGTGTGAAGAACGTGGCCTACTTTAAGGAAAATATGCACCATGTGTATATCTGAGCATGCAAGGATCTAGAGCAGACGTGGACCACGCTTCCCTTCATCGCCATTAATGACGTTGTTTTCGCAGTACTCGATACTTGGCCCTCGGAGTGGTGTGGACCAAATGTGGTAGGATCAAATGAGACTGCAATCCAAAAACAGAAGGCTACCTCCAAGTTCCTAGCACAATAGAAGCGGAATGAAAAACTCATTGACGAAATACGAGCATCCCGAGAGGCAGCGCAGACTGCCAAAAACAAGGTGACAGCAGGAGGGGCTGCTACAATAGGAGATGAAAGCGGCCCGAACGTGGTTACAGAACCGGAAGTGGATAATGTGATGGAAGGTGCGGACCCTACTGCCACCTATTCGCCCTTAAAATGATGGCAGTGACAGAACGGTCAAGGTCACGGAAGAAGACCAAGGAATCCAAGTTGGATGGGGAACTTATCACATTAACCAAGGGTGACCTATGTGACATCGGGGATACAGTTAGTGAAGTAACCAGGGAGGTGCTCGACGAGACCATGGAAGAGCAGCAGACTGTGTTGGGGGCACTCAAGATGCAACTACAGGAACTCGAAGCACAGGCCCCATAGCCAGGAGTAGTAGCTACCCATGGAGCTACGAGTATGTTAGCAACTGAGAAGCTACTGCAGGCCAAAATGGCTAATACTATCGCACTCCTAGTAAGAGCATTAACAACAGACAATGCGGTGGATAGAGCTGTGGTAGGCTGGCTTATGGGACTTGGACTAAATTTGGCTACCCTCACACGAGAAATCTTACACTAGCTATAGGATGGCACAGCGACGGAGCTCTGCGCTAGGGAAGGATGTGCGGTACAGATACTCAGTGAGTAACGAATTAACATCGATTAGTTGAGCCTCCAACTTGATGAAGCAGTAGAAAAAAATTGGTAGTTGGAGTAAATTGTGGAGGAAGCGTGTTGTCGTGCCCCTAAGATCAAGATTGCGGCAGATTTGCCTGTAGGCATATGGATCCACAAGTTGGCCAGTGGGTTCTGCGAAGCAAAGGAAGAAGAAATGAGGATCCAGTTGGACCTCAACTTGTATATCGTAGAACTGAAATTGGAATTGTAGCCCTCTACACCATCGGAGGTCAGAGAGTAGTAGAAAGGCACCATTCAATCAAGGCGGGAAGTAATAGCACGTGCCATGCAGGAGTACACCGGCTTGTTGGATCAGTCACATATCACAGTCACTTCACTATAGGAAGACCCAACCTTACAACGGTTGGAGACAGAAGCATGGGAGTTGTAACAAGCATATGATAATGTCAGGGGGACCGCACAGACGATTGCTATTACGCAGTGCTTGGCCAAGATGAGGGAGGCCCAGGTTCTCAAGGCACAATTTGACGCCACTTGGCAAAAGGAAGCATACTTAAAGAATGCATCCAACCTTGGCTTGATGCGACATTCGCGGTCTTCGCCAACATTGAGGGAAAGTTAGCACACATGCAAGCAGTATATGAACCCGGACAAACAATTGAAACTGATACTGATGCATCGGTGGCTCGCCTACAACGGGTACAACAGATGGCAGAAGAATTTTTTGAGAGCGTAAGCGAAGTGCAAAAGTTGCTAGATGACCTCTACACAAAGATTGCTACACCAGTCGATTGACTCGGGATGAGTCACAATGATTGTGGGGGCCTATTGGGTAGCGGATCCCCTGCATAATGGTTTTGTGGCTTAAAGCCCACAAGTTTTGGTAAAAGTATGGTAACAGTTCCGCAAAGTGCGAATTGTAATGAGTCAAGTCAAAGGGTTGTCTACCCGAAAATAATGTAAAAGAATAGAAAGTGAGTCGGCTTGGAATGCATAAATAGAGCAAGGCTCTAAGGGTAGAAAGTAGTTTTTGGTGATGCTTGTTAAGAATGAAAGCGTATGGGTTTGTGAATTCGACCTGAATCTGTAAGTCCAAGTCAGGGGTGATAGTAGTAGGGTAGGATCTGCAGCTGTGTGCGTAGAGGTCTGGTAGAGTCTGCAGCTATGTGCGCGGACCCCTGCAGCTGAGTGCGCAGGGTGGATCTGGTTGTAATGAATAGGAAATGAATAAAGATAAGTGTTTCTGAATCATTGAGTGTTTTATTGCAGATCTATATGTTTATGCTTATGTTCTGAGTTTATAAAGATTTATGGGTGCACACACTGGTTATAGATGTTAAATGCTTGCTTAAAGACCTTAAGAATTAGATCTTATCTATAACAACCACATTAATAATAAGACTCTACGAAGTGTCTCACCACTGAGCTTCGTGAAGGCCAGACAAGTTGAGCAGAGTAGCGCGAGTATGCAAATTGGTTCGTGACCCTTCATGTCCTCATTAAGACATCCCTAGGGTGCAGAAACCTGGTTCCAACGCCCTCCTATACTACCTCGGATAGGACTTTTGTTCACGCTCCTCAGATTACTGCCAAAAGGGCCAGTAGTGTGGGAATTGTTTGGCTAAAAACACTTCTGAACCTGGGTCAGTCCCCATCAATCCAACACCATGTCAACAAGTTTAGGTATCACTTCAACAGGTGTTGGTCCTATTCCTCCTCAGGATAAGACATTATAACAAGCAATGCCTGCAATGACACTAATCAGTGCTAGAAAAAGGGATAAGCAAAAAGGAAAGAAGGCAGAAGCTTCTATCAGGCCAGGCAGTAACTCCTCAAAGAAAAATTTATTCATATATCTTATTTCTTAAGGTTGGTCTTCATTATATATATGAGGGAGAGACTATTCACTTCATCTCCCGATGAATGTTCATATTACTTATTTACATTATATTCACCCAATCCTGATGATTAGGCATCAACATTCCCCCCCTTAATCTGAAGGGATGTTGGTGAGTCCAAGCATCATTCTGAATTGTTCAAGCTTTTCTCTTCCAAGCGCTTTGGTGAAGATGTCTGCAATTTTCTCATCAGTCGAACAATGACGGAGATGGATTGTTTTGGCCTCAACATGATGTCGAATTAGATGATATTTAGGATGTATGTGCTTCATTCGATCATGGAACTTTGGGTTCCTGACCAACTTTATTTCAAAGGTATTGTCAATCATGAGTGGAGTTGATTGTACTTGTTTTACCTGCAAATATTCAAGAATTTTCCTGAGCCACAAAATTTCTTTTGTTGCTTCAGTTGTTGCCACGTATTCTACTTCTATTATGGAATCTACTAGAACTGATTGTTTTACTGATCTCCAGGAGACGTCTCCTAATCCAAGACTCATGGCATATCCTGAAGTAGATACCCTAGTTTCTTTGTCTCCATCGAAGTCGGAATCAGAGTATCCAATCAAGCTAAAGTCGTCCACCTGTGTATACTTGATTCCAAAGTCTTGAGTTCCCTTCAAGTACCTTAGAACTCTTTTTGCAGCAGACCAATGTCCCTCAAAGGGCTTTTGCATAAACCTGGATAGGATTCCAACAACAAACGAAATGTCCGTTTTGGTAGTAGTTAGGTAGTTGAGACTTCCTACAATGTTATGAAACCAGCTCAAGAAAAGATAGAAAATATAGATCAACGACTTAGAATTCAGCCTCTTCGAGGGGGCAACCTCCTTTACATT
>APFE030250883.1:54043-71568 GCA_000404065.3 Pinus taeda | reverse complement strand
TAATATAAAGCCACAAAAATAATAATAGAGGGATTCTATGGGGCACATAAATAACAATATGTGGGTAATAGGGGCACAACAATATAAATAAGGGGTATAACTACAATAGTAATGGGGTAATCACTAGTATTATAGGAACCCAACATACAAGCTGCCTATACTTTGTTGCATCTTCAAATTCTTTTTCTTCAATAGATGTGAGCTTTAAGTTTTGTTCTGTTGGAGTAGTAAGAGGAATGCATTCTATCATGCCAAACCTATTCAACAGATCTCCAATGTATTTCTTTTGAGTAAGAAATATGGACTTCGGATGTTGGGTTACTTCAATACCAAGATAGTAATGAACATAGCCCAAATCAGTCATTTCAAACTTTTCCCTAATTCCATGCAATGTAGCTTTCATTATTCCCCGTCATTAAAATATCATCTACATATACCACAAGATATAGAACTATTTTTCCAACTATCTTGACAAATAAAGTTGCATCATGAAGATCATAATGTTTGAAATTGAGTTTCAGACGATGCTCAGTTAGTTTTTCATACCAGGCTTGCGGTGCTTGTTTGAGGCCATACAAGGACTTCACAAGTTTGCATACTTTATGTTCATGTCCTTCACAGTGAATGCTTCAGGCTGGGACATAAAAACATTATCTTTTAGATCTCCATTCAAGAAAGTAGTTTTTACATCCATTTGATGGAATTTCCAACCGTTATGAGCTACTAGGGAAAAAAGTGTTTGGATGGTAGCCCATTTTGCTGTGGGGGCAAAATTCTCCTCATAATCGACCCCTTCCTTCTGTGCAAAACCTTTTTCCACCAGCCTAGTTTTGTGCTTGTCAAGTGAGCCATCAGCTTTATACTTGTTCTTGTAGACCCACTTGCAACCAATTAGTTTGGTTTCTAATGGAGGATCAACCAGCTTCCAAGTGCTCTTCTTTATGAGGGAATCATACTCCTTTTGCATCGCTTCTTTCCATTCATCATGAGAAGTAGCTTCTTTGAAGGAAGTTGGTTCAAAATATGTAGACAAGTTAAACTCACAATCATAAGAAATATCCATATCAACAGGTGAATTAGAGTCATCTACATCACCTCCACTTTGTAGTTTAAATTTCTAGTTCTTGTCTTTCTAACCTCATCAGGATGAACACTTTCAAGTGTCTTTGTCAGCCACTTTGGGGGACCTTTCTCAGATGGTCCAGGCTGCTCCGTTGATTGAGTTGGGACTAAATCAAGATTGAGTCTCCCAATTCTATCAATCACATCACTTAAAGCATCATCCGTTGTTGGATTTTCATGTGAGGGAGAGTGTTCTTCAGAAGAAGATTCCAAATGTTGATCTAGTATAGGAATCCCCCCTTCAAGATGTGGAATCTAATTATCAAATTCTTGAAATGATTTTTCTTTTGTGAATCTATCCAAGCGACCAAGTTGCCACTCAACGACATTGTCATTTTTGGATGATACAAGAAAAATTACATCTCTAGATACAAAAAACTTTTTATTTACTTCATCATAGAGACAGTATGCTTTGGATGTGTTTGAATACCCTAGGAAGATACACTTACAATTCTTGCACCAATTTTGTTTCTATGTACCTTCGGTATCAAGGCATAACAGGTGGAACCAAAGACCATTAGATGCTTTACCGAAGGAACATGTCCATACCACATTTCATATGGAGTCTTGTTTCTAATAGCATTAGATGGACATCTATTCTTTATATATGCAGCACATAGAACAACATCAGCCCAAAACATTATCTTTATATTTTTGAAGAAGAGCATGGATCGTACCATATTTAAGATTGTCCTATTCATTCTTTCAGCTACACCATTCTGTTGTGGATTATAAGGTACATGTGTTTGATGTTTGATCCCATGTTGGCGAAGATAGTTTTCAAATTAATTTTATGTGTATTCTTTTCCATTATCAGTGTGAATGGACCCAATATGAGATTGTGCATCATTTTCAATCCATTTACGAAAGTTCTTGAATGTTTGAAAAGCATCAGATTTTTTCTTCAATAAATAAACCCAACACATTCTGATGTAGTCATCAATAAATGTCATCATATATTTATTTCCAATTGCAGAAGGAATAGGCATTGGACCACATAAATTTGAAGGAATGAGTTCAAGTTTTCTATGTGCTCTTGAATGTGAATCATGAAAGACTATTCGCTATGCTTTCTTAGAATACAAGCATCACATTGCTTAAATTTCCTAGGAATTGTAGGCAAACCAGCAACAACATTTTTCTTCAGCAAGTGGAGGCTGTCATAGTTCAAACGTCCAAATCTAGCATGCCATAATAAACTTGATGGAAGTGTACCTTCTTCATAATGAGAACTGTATGAGAAATGTTGTGCATGAGCAGAGGTACCTTGCAGCTTGATAAGCCTTTCTTCTTCTATTCCCCTCATGACAAGTGAGTGGTCAGATGCTTTTCTCACCTCAAACTTGCCATCAAACATATGAATGGAGTGACCTTGCTGGCGGATGTGAACCAAGGACAACAAGTTTCGCTTCAGCTGTGGGAGATATAGAACATGGTGCAGAAGAAGGTTTGGAAGGCCAGGAAATTTAAGCTTGATTGTGCCAAGCCCTGATGGCTTGATTTTTTATTGGTTTGCAAAGTATAATGCTCCATCAACATTGTCAATAAATTCTTCAAAAAAATATTTTCTATGATTCATGTGGAAATTTTCTCCTGAATCAAGCAACCAATCATTTTCCCAAGAAGCAAGTGAAGCATTAAATAAATCTTCATTTACTCCAATATTACATTGTGCCACAACATAGTGAGTGGATTCAGGTGCTCTACCTTTGTCTGTGTCATTAGTTTTACCTTTATGTTGGTTTCTTTGCTGCTCAATTTTGTCCCATGGTAACTTTCATGTAGAGGCATCATGTGATCCATTTCTTTTGCAACATATGCAGTGCAAATCTGCCTTTTCTCCTTGAGAGTGTCTGCCCCCCTACCTCTAAAATATCTTCCTCTTCCTCTTTGACCACCTCTTCCTCTGGAAGAGTCTTTAGCAAGATTCTTTTCTTTATGAGCAAGGCACACAACCTCTTCAAAAGATTCAGGGGTTGTCTTCTTTCCAAAAGCTTTCTCTCTTTCAACAAACTTTTTCGCAAGAGAGTCAAAGGTGATATCTTTGACATTTCCATTTGCTTGTAACGACTCAAGATAATTGGAGTAAGTAGAATAAAGTGCCTTGAGAAAAGTGATAAGAGGAATATCCAATTCAACCTTAATGGATTTGATATCACTCATTATAGACTTTACTTCAGATGCAAGAGCAAGAGGATCATTATTTTGCAGTTCAAGAGTGAAGAGTTTAATCATGAGTTGAACAAATTCAACTATAGAATGTGAGTCATAGAGTTCTTTCAGCTTTTGTAAGGCTTCAAAAGCAGTTGAAAATGGTGAAATATGGCAACTCACCTCTTCATTTACAGATGCTGCAATAATGCATAAGCTTTGATGTTCATTTTTTCCCAAATAATGAGCTCTTTGTTTGATGTAGTTTGTTTTGGCTCTTTGTCTTCGTCTCCAACACACACTCCTTTCCACAACTCATTGAAAACGAGTGTGTGTTTTATCATCTAGGACCACTCAGGATAGTTCTCTTTGCCAGTGAGAACTATTCCCACGATGGATATGATTGAATGCATACGTTAACAAAAAAACTTTTGCTGCAAAAATTTTACTCTTAATGGGAAAAAATATGGTTCTAATATGATTGGACAACAAACTCAACTTGACAGCAAATGTCAATACCCAAGACATATATATCGGCACTATTCAAAATATATATCAGTTTCTTTTTACATTGATCACCCAATGTAGCCCTTCAAAAATTTTAACACACAACGACGATTTTAAAACATGCACAAAATCAGGGCTCAACTCACATCATAGGACAACACTTCATAGGTAGTGTACCAAAACAGTTCAATATACCATGTACATTCAATGCATGGCATTTAACCCACATACATCGTAGGATACCATGTACATTCAACGCATGGTTCAACTCACATACGCATTTGACATATTTTACATGCGATGAACAACATACCAAAACAGTTCAATACAATGCCAAAAACTTTAGCATTATAGTACTAGCGTGAAGATGCTAGCCAACCATTCACAATTCCATGACAGCTTTAATACAATGCCAAAAACTTCAATATATTGGATACCATGTCATCGTAAATAAAATGATAGCATGTCAGACTAGCTTTACAATGAAATCACCATATCAATGTATCTTGTCATGTAAAGTCGATTTACAATAAAAATCGTACCCCTAGATCTTTAGTTCTTTAGTCATAAATTTCGTGGATATAGAATTAGGATTTTGGTAAGGGAAGGCGAAGCAATTATGAAACATAACCTGATCTCTAAATCTTCATATTTTTTTCGGCTTTCACCACAGGATTAGATTTCTCGATCTCTAGACGTCCGGCTTCCTTGTAATCAAATGAGCATCCATGCTTGTTTGAAAATCGGTGCAAAGAACAGAAAACATAATTCCACTCAGACTTGAAACCCGTCAATCCCACACGCTTCCTGCAAGATTGACATCGGTTCAGAGCCCTTGCCGGCTCTTCGGAAGACACATAATTCCCATCATCTGAGGATGAGCCAACAACTTCAGTAAGGGTATAAAGGAT
The DNA here is from genome assembly GCA_000404065.3 of Pinus taeda. Taxonomy (NCBI): domain Eukaryota; kingdom Viridiplantae; phylum Streptophyta; class Pinopsida; order Pinales; family Pinaceae; genus Pinus; species Pinus taeda. The sequence goes on along the minus strand of APFE030250883.1, from coordinate 66,877 downwards.
ATTTTATTTGGAGATGCATTCTCTAGGTGTTCACCACAGGGGTTCATTCAACGCAGAGAAACAAAGGGCAAAATGGTTATGCATTAGACAGTAGCAGTGATTATGCATTAGATAGTGGTAGCGACTACAAAGTGGCGACGACTGTGGAGGGTACAAAGAGTGCAATAGACAGTGGATAGAGAGCGCAGTAGGCAGACTCCACAGGGGCAGAGGATAGAGAGTAGTAGGCAGAAGGGAGTTACAACTATTTTGGGAGCTGGCTCTGATACCATGTCAGGCTAGGTAGTAACTCCTCAAAGCAAAATTGATTCGTATATCTTATTCCTTCAGGTTGGTCTTCATTATATACATGAGGGAGAGATTGTTCAATTCATTTCCCGATGGCTGTTCACATTACTTATTTATTTAATAAATTATACTCACCCAATCTTGATGATTAGGTGTCAAGAGCTTCAAATACTCCCTCCTCTAGGGTTCCTCAACCCTGTGCTTTGTGTCAAACAATTAGGCAACCCACAAATTTGTGCCTTGAGTTAGACAAGATCAAAGCTCTCTTTCATGCCCCAAAAGCATTTGTGAACCCTCCTCCCCTTGTCGGAGAAAAGATCACACCCACATATTATAAGGCATTTCTGAATAACCATGCATGCACCATATGCGTAGGTTATGGGCATTTCACTCATCATTGCCTCGAAATCCCTTGATATCGAGGTGCATTAGGTGAACTCACCCAAACCAATACCCCATTACTCCCAACATAGGATGGGTTTAAAACCATTTTTTATGTCATGAGGGAAAAAGATTATTTATGCCATCCCTCTTCTAGTCCCTTAAGCTCCCACCATGATTGGAGGCAACCCAGATCAATGACACCCCTACATACACCCACGTGCACATTATGTGATGAACCAAATTATTTAATCAACCAATATCTTGAATTAAGGACATTAAACCGATTGTATCTGATTGCCTGCATTTCCCAAACCACCAGACCCAAACACAAACGTCACACTTTCCATATTTGTGCAGGAAATCATCGCATGCAACAATTCTGCCATCTTTCTCATTTTTTATCTATGCTAGGATTCATGTGGTGATTCATTTGTGATAATTCTGACTTAGTCAGATCATATACCGAACCATAAGATCGCACCACACCACAAGGGAATCAAGAGTCTAGGTCCATTTTTTGTGTGTTTGAATAAAAAAGGCTGCCAATATTTCAACAAGGTCTACATCATCACATCTTATCTCACCATCATTAAACTATATAAGGAAAAAAATGACTTAAGGCCACCTGGAAAAACAAATCACCCCTCACATGTGCCCTATACGATAAACCCAACCACTTGGTAAATCAATGTCATGAATTGGGTAAGTTTAACGACATATTTCACTTAGTGGTCCAAATTCCACAAATCTATCTCTCCAATCAAGAGAAAATCACATGCTATTATTGTCGCATCTACTCTTAATCACATCATATGAGGAATTTTCATTACCTTCCATGTTTTCGCGTAGTGAGAGCAACATTGAAACAGACCCACACTAGGAAGTCATATCACACTAATACTAAGATCCAGAGATGGCTGCCACCCTGGCAAGGTGCCCCATCTCATCATGTCAACCAATAGTCAAGATCTCATACTATGAGAAATGCTTCCACCCAAACTATCTATTTGGTTAATGCTAGTCTGGTGTGCATTATTTGCACCAATACCTCTCATAGCACGGAGGCATGTCATATATTACAAAAATTTCGACAACTTAGGATTCAACATCAACCTCATATTGAGGAGGATACATTTTCCCCTTGTACACCAACAAGGATGCAAGAAATTCCACCCACTCATTATCAACCCACCATAACTAAAATTCTACCACCACTTAATGCTAATGACAACAACATCATATACGATTCATTTCCTCATCCATATGAACCCTGATTTGCATTCTTTTCTCATCATTTTTTGGTGTTAGATCGCAAAACCCACCACGCTAGTAATAACACCATCGATGGTATAGACCCATCCCATCTGCACATTGTCAACCTATCTTGGTTCTACGATATCAACCAAAGAATCATATTCTTTCTTGTCGACCAACACAACTAGGTCTAAACCACTACCTTAAGGTCTCACAAAAACTAAGTCAACGTTAGATAATATTTTTCACTCAGACGAAGATATTATAGGGGCCATGACGGAACGGAATGTTCATGGGATGCCATGCACCATCATTCGTTTTTTACACCCAAAAAAAATTTGTTCCTAAGAGTGCACCAACCCACGATATCTGCACCATAGAGTCAAAAGATTTCCTATCACCACGAAAGGTCGATTGGTTAATAAATATCATCCCAACTGTTACACAACATTTTTTCACTATCCCTGTAATCCCCTTTCCTTGATCCTGGAGGACCTCTACAGTGAACCCCGCATGCTTTGCCTTCATGGAGAAACTCCCATTATGTCCCTCTCGATGAGCATATCTTTTCCCTTTTGCACCATTTCCCCTGAAACTTCTATTTTGCCCAGTTTACAAGGCCAACTCTAATGAACTTTGTCTCCCCCGCACTGATGTGAAGAGATCAGCACTGTTACCCGTGCTGATAGTGCGACTAAGTTGTTTTCTAGTCGTGTTGGTCTTGTTGTGGAAAGTTTTTTAAATTAGAGCCGAAGCTTCTAGGTCTAGAAGCTTCCTAACGGAAGTCTGGTAAATGGTTTGGCTGGATGGGGCCGAGGATGATAGTTTGGGCTCCTTTCCCCTATAATGATGGAACTACCTCAAGGGATAAGTCCTTCTCACATGAGAAGAGGATCCATCTCCCATCCATATTTACTATATAAACCTCCCTTCTTCCCAAGCACAAGCTAGTTAGAGTGCTGGCTGAGTGTGAGTCTACTATTTTGATTAGACAAGCAAGATTTTACTAGCTGTAGTCATCTAGTTTTGTGAGGGAGAAGTGTGTTTGGTTTGGACTGAAGCCTAAAGGGAAGAGCCTTTAAACTATTGTTGTTTGAAGCCATCATGGAGTGCTAGCAAAAGCTTGTGGGAACTTGGTCTGGTCAGAGGAATATTGTGACGTCAAGATGAATGGTTGTAATCTCTCTTTGATATTAATATATGCAACTATAGATTGATTTCCTACATGTTTTGTAATATTACATATTCGTGTCTTAATGATTCTTGATTTGTGAAGTAGGTTGAATTGCAATTTGTCTATTATTATGTTTGTGTGTTGTTGTTGTTTACTTGTTTCAGGAACCTGAAGAAGGAAGTGAGAGATTGCTGGAGTGAGCAAGTGAGGAGATCATCAAGCAGGATAAGTGACCAAGAGGTAGGCCCTCTTGATTGATTCTAACCTCCATAGAATGTATTTGTTGTTTCTAGACTCGTTATCGAGCTAGAGGAATTCGTTTGTGTCCGCACATATAATTTTACTTCACCACAAATTGGCAACTTCGCTGGGGAGATCCCATCTTTTCTTTGTTTTTGATTTCATGATTTCATGAGAAATTTGCTAGTTTCACATTTTCCCTTTGGTTCAGTTGCTTTTATCTTGTTTACTAGCCTAAGTCTAAAATTCATAGTAGCAGATATGGTCCCTATTTTGAATTTTTTACTTTTATTTTTATTTTTCCTTACTTGCCTTGGCCGACGCATTTAATTCGCTGACAGTTGTGTCGACCAGCGTGAATTGCGGAGGAATAGTCACACCGACCAGCCTCTAATGCTTGTTGTTAGTTAGGAAGTTGCACCGATGCCTATAAGTGAAGATTAGGGGTTGACCCCAATCATGGCCAGTGTGTTCTGCTCTTGTATTTTTGACCCTGTGAGCCGTTTTGATTATTTTCTCCCTAATTAGGCAACTACTTTTCATTTGGTTTTTTCTTGCTTGTTGGCTTGTCATCTTGATTTTTGATTCATTGAGTCATTAAGTGGTTAGCAACATTAGGTCATCAAGTTAGTCGCCCATTCAACAAATTGTGGATTCATCAAGTCTGAGTGTGGATGTGTTTGCTCCTTGCATTTGGTTTTTGGTCCTTTTACGACTTTGACCTCTTTTGCACAAGTTTGAAAAATGTTTCCTTTACTAGCTTGAACATCTTTTCCTGGCATAGATTACATTGTTGGTCATGTGTTTGGTAAATTTAGTGTTTCATTGATCTGAATGAAATTCTCTTTTCATGTTTTCATCTACTTGAAGAACTCATAGTCTCAAAAAAATTTTCATTGAAATATTATATGCAAAAAGTTTGTTTCATTGTTTCATGAGAAAGTTTAGAATTTTAGCTTGTTGCATCATTATGATTTGCATCTCTTCAAAAACTAGAATTGCATCATCATTTGAAAAAGGAAAGGAATTTTTTTTCATTTTGAAAGGACTCATAGATAAGTGCTTTTCAGGAAATTAGGAATTGGAATGCATTTTTCATTAGTTTATTTTTTGAAAAAGTGAAGTAGTGAATGATCATTTCGTTTTCAGTTGCTTGATTGTTTGCATTTGATTGAGTATTTTCTACCCTCTTTAGTGTAGGCATTTCATCGAATTGAAAGGGTCTTGTCCCATTTAGTTGCATCGCTAACCCTGAAAATTGAAACTTAACTCAAGATGAACTTTAAAATGAATTCAGTTAACCTAAGGCACATTTTACATTAATGATCATATCTAGAAGGTCTAGGCTAGAGACCTGTTCCGACATCTTTAAACCTAGTAGCTATTGTTAGCTTCGACATTATAGCACTAGAACATATTTGTGCTCCCCATACCGTCGAGTATATAATAGGAGACCCCACTAGGTTGCAATCCTTTTATCCTTAGGAAGCAAAGTTGGCCGCCTTGCGAATGTGATACATCGAATACAACATTTGGGGAGATTGCCTACTCGTACTTCTTGGTTCGCCAGGAGGTATTCTGCAATTCATGGTTGCCTGGTAATCTTGTTTACCTAGATCATCCAGAGTAGTCATTTGATCTTTTTGACTCATTAAACTTAAAATATCATTTGAGCACTTGTCCTTTCAAGCTCGTTTCCAATCGAAAGTGATAGAGTCATCTTTGTTTATTTCTCGACTCTTCAAAAATGAAAGAACATTTTTAATGCCTCTTAATAATTGATTTCCCACGATCCAAAACATCATGTTATTCTTTTTGACCAAATTTTGAGTTCCCTTGAAAGGAAATTTTAAAGCCTTGACATTATTTTTTATGTTGACTACGACAAGGTCATCATGGCTAAACCATTTGGTTCACCCAATTCCTCTTCTTCTCCTCCATCTAAAAGATTGTCTGAGGAGTCGTTTCCTGAGTTATCAGAGTCACTTAAGGACCAAAATGTTGAACTCATAATTGTTTTGAGTGTTCAACCTTTGTCATATCGTCCTCCACTTACCTTTGATTCAGGTTCATCTGTTGAACTTGGCCCAGAATCTCTAGATAACCCTGTTCGAACTCTAGAGAACTTGTCGACCACTTACGGTCAACTTGGACTAGTTATCTATCCTCTGAAGCCTCTGTTTGACGTGGTTGAGATATCACCACAACATCCTTTTAGTCGTACGACTAGCCTTGTGTTCCCTTGGAACTATCCCACCATACACATTCGGCCATTTGTCATCGTTTGTTTTCAAACATGGAACCTGAAGGCGATGATCCTGTCACTTCTTCAGATGAGTTCGAAGTTTGTACTCCACAAACTATTGAGGGGGAATAATTGTAGTCGCAATTTCCTCCCAAGTGTTTCACTTATTCGGAAGGTATTCCTGCCAGCTTGCAACCCGGCTAGGTGTCTTTGGGACACTTCGTTTCAGGCACACCTAGTGTCTCATCACTCTACCATAATCTTGTTTGGGCATCAAGCGTTAGGTCTATTCGTCACGAACATGACTTCCCAACCAGCTATTACTTCAGTCTCGGTGCAACCCACCTTCCCGAATACTCTTGTATCATTGATCCTAGCTATACGTCAGTCACAATCGGTGGTTTCAAAGATTGTCTCTTCTAGTTCTTTTGTTCCATTAGTCAGTGGCTAGATTGTGACACTGCCTAGGGGGTAGAACCTGAATGTCTCTGTGGTGTCAGGTGCCACTAATGTGAACGGTTTTACAAGCTCACATGCTTGATATAAACCATCCCTCTTTTGGTATTATTTATAACCCTGCTGACTCTACTGGATCAAGAAATGTCCAGTACCAACAGGTTCAGAATCTTGGTGGTCGATCTAGAATACCAAAATCCTTATGTTCCATATGGTTCTCAAGGATTTGTTAATCAACCTTATACCTTCCAATCTGGCCAATACATATAGCCTAACTATGGCTAGATTCAGTTCGGTAATTTCCCGGGCACTGTTCAAGTACCCTTGCAATAGCAAGGACAACCTTTACAACAACCAGGGAAAACTTTGTTGCAGCAAGGGTTTTCTATGCAACAACAAGGGCGGATTATCCCACAGCAAGGTCACCTGCAACAACTGCAAGGTCAATCATTCCAATAGTTTCATCAGGCCGTGGAGCAACAGATGCAATATCCTCCGCATACCTCTCAACCCATACCCTCACAGGGCCAAACTTTGTAAACCCGAGGACAAATTTTGCAACTTCAAGGTCAGCCCTTGCAACAACAAAACCAATAATGGCAGCAACAACCCTTGTATACATATCAACAAGGTCAACCCTTGTAGAGACATGGTCAAAGGTCAAGTTTTGCAGCAACAGGATTTGAATTCGCTTGTCCTAGGTCAACAAGTTTAGAGTCCCTCTAGACAAGGGCGCTAGGTACAAAACCCCTACGTCTAAGGGCAACAAGTGTATCACCCTTATTCCCAAGGATTGCAGGTCCAAAACCCTATTTTTCAAGGACAAGAGTCTCAACAAACCTATGTTCGAGGACAATAAGTGTTATAGCTCCAAATCTCACTCTTGATGTTTGTGATGCTGCACTCATGGCCTAGGGAAACCCCTTCTTCCAGTCCTTGTCCAAATATTTTAAAAACAATGTTTTATTCCCTATATGCGACATTTCCCTGAGCTAAAGACGTGTGTAGGTGGGTTTGTGTATACCTAGCCCACGTATATGTCTTAAAACACTTAAAAAAAATTAAATCTCCTTAATTTCGGGTGGAGATCACAGGTTTTACTTATTGATTACCTATTAGTGCCCGTGGCCCAACTGTTCCCAACGTATTCCCAACTAAAAAACTACTTTGGGAGAAGTATAAAAAGGCTTCAATGGGAAGGCCTAAGGGAGGAGAGGAGAGAGAGAAAGATCACTATGCTGAGATTATCCTTGACTAGGTTTGAAGATCGTTGTGCTTCCAACACTTCCCCCATTACAGGAAACCCTTGTTTCCTTGTGTTATGATGTCTTTCTACTACTTGAGATATCTTGGAGTAAGTCATGGAAGGAGTTTGTTGAAGGCTTGAGATTGGACGAATCCAGAGGACGGTTCTGCTTGGAGCCTGTGAAAGGAAGACTAAGGTGAAATCATTCCTTTTTGTACTATAGTTATCTATAATAAAATAAACACTTGTCTTATTCCTGATATAAATCTTCTTCATGTTTATGATATCAATGTTATGATTCACATATGAATGGTTGTTTTAATTGTATAACTAACTACCTTTCGGTATGCTATGAAGATGATTTATTTATGATGCTTGGTCAATATACTGCTGTACTTTCTGGAATTGATTGTTTTGTAGGTTGAAGGACTAAAAGGAACTCTAAGAGGGTTTGGACCCTAGCTGGATCTTCCCAAACGAAGGACCCCCAGGTGCACCCCTCTTCACATAGTTTGTTTATATTAGCATCATGGCTATGTGGAATGTGTGTTTTTCTTTATAGATAACCCCCACTATGCTACGATAGTGACCCAAGACCCTAGGGGAATTTATCCCTTAAATGAATTGGTGACTCTAATGGGGACAACATTATTGTTGTTCCTAGTTTGGGTTTGTTCAATCCAATCAGGGCTCGGCTTTTTATTTGCTTGCTGTCATTGTGTAGTTTGTTCCTATAGGAACTTGAATTGTAAGTTTGATCAGTTTCTTCAAACTATTTTTTGTTTTTTCTTGTGATATTTTATATATGTCGTTTTTCCAGTTTACAAAAGCGTATATACGCATGTTTCCTTAAGTCAACCCGTGTATACACAGGCTTCTTTAGGTTGAATAACATATACATGTAGCTGTACGTCAACACAGCCGTGTATACCCTAAAAGTTTCAAGATTTTTCAAATATTTATGTTTCTGAAGATCTTTCCGCTAGTCTGAATTAGTCCTGAATAGTTACTTTTCTGTGTCAATCTTTATTTTTACAACAAGTACATGATTTAAAACTCTCTTCGGTGGTGGAAAGTGTTGGTCTTGTTTTGTTTTGTTGCAAGCATCATCTTTTTTATTTAAGAACACAAGATTTCTTGCTAGGAGTCTTGGCTGCTTTGTTCTTCTAGGGTAGAAAGGTTGATTTCAATCTTTGTGTCAAATCTTGTTTTGGTGAATTTTTTGTTTGTTTGTCAAAACTACATCATTGTGGCCATCTGATTTTCTTACTTTTTGAAAGTTGTTGATTCACACTTTCTTGAAAGTTGTCTTTTCGATCTTTTGGTCTTTATCACCAAGCTCTTGTTGCTGCTTTTTTATTGTTAAGAGCATCTTGAAACACATTTTTTGTTGAGTTTTCACCCATTTTGTGTTGTCAACTTACAAAGTGTTTTGTTGCCTATTCTTCGATCATAAAATTTCAGTCTTGTTTAGAGCACTTTTGAAAAGTCACTTTTGTTTTTTCTTTTGAAGAAAACTTCTTGAAAACTTGGTTTCTGCTTTCTTTGGCCTTGTTTGAATTTAGTTTCCTTTTTCCGAATGAAAGTGAATTTTTGTTTGTCTTGAAACTTTCCTTTAGTGTTTGGACAAAAATGAGCATTAGCAACTTATATTCTATCTAAACATCTTAAGTGGCAAATTAAAATTGATAAACAAGTTACTTTCATTTCTTGACTTAGAGTAGTCTTAAGTTTTGCATCAGCATGTACTCATTGCATTAGGATAAATTTATGCATCTTTTTAGTACATCCATAGTTTTGTTAATTTTTGTGAGTGTGAAGCTTGAGTAAAAGAAAAGAAAGGAAAATTTTGTTGCTTTCTTCGAAGTTCCTCTGAACCTAGTAGAAATTTCTTTCATCGAAGAACAAAACGAGTTCATTTTCATATAGTTTGGTTTTTATTAATTTATTTTGCATCAAAATACCATAAATTTCATTTCCGCTTATCCCTTGACTTAAGAACAACTCATTTAAAAACAAGCACTAATTAAAATAGACTAAAACTTTTTTATAATTTTCAAGTTAGACACACCAACAAGTTTTAGGATATTTTAGGGCCTTGGATTAGGTGAGTGGAGAGAAAACTCTCCAAGTCCATTTAAAATATCAAACATAGGAGTCTGAATAGTGAGTGCAAATCCAATAGTGGTAGGGAGACCAGGAAAGATCCAGATCTGGGAGTTAAGCATGAGTGTTTTTGAAGATAAGGAAGAGAGATACCCCCTCTCCTACTTGTCAGATCTTACCTCAAGACTATTCCACCTGGCTTCTGACACGAGTTGGTAACCTTAGTTTCTTCTCCTAGGGATCTACATAGGTGGCTGTGGAGGGGAATCCCATGGCACCTGAGGTTGACGTTTTATCACTCTCAATGGTACTACTAGAGGGCACCCTTGAGAAGCTTTGGGGCTTGCACCTGCATAGGTTGTTGGTAGGAGGTCAGATAACTTCCTCTGTTACCTTCGCTTGTAGGACTGGGCCGTCATTATCCCAAACTATCTTCGGAAGGCCCCTTACTTCACTTCCTTGTATTTTGGTGTCCGGTCCTCATCATCTGGAGTAGAGTTACTTGAAAGTTGTTTGATTGGCTAACATCTTTTAGGGACTTTTTAGTGTGTGCTTTGTACTCTTGGTTGGCCTAGCTTTCATTTTTTCCTGAGTCTTTAATTGGATCTTAATAAAAAATTCAAAGTTGCTGACCGATCACCTAGATGGTCTCGAAGACTTCTTGGTCTTTCACCACCAAGTTTAGAGCTTTCTCCTAGAAGGTGCAGAGGTAATGCTGCCGATCGGTTTCATTCTGTGGCAGCTGATGCATCGGGGATTGATCCTCCCCTTGGGGGCATTAGTGTTCTAGACATGCCTGGTACTTCCACGGAACAAGAGAGGAACACTCTAGTTCTTTCTCTAGTTCTCTTTCAATCAGAAGATAACATAGAGGTAGAAGAACTTCAAGAGTCGCTAGAGGCTCTGAATTCTCCCCTACCTTCTAGCTATCCAAACGTATTACAATATGTTGGGACTCTGATGCATAGACCGTCAAGTTTAGGTCATATTATGTACTTACCATCGATGACCACTACTGGAAGCATGGCTTATACCACAACTGCTACAACCATGTAGACTCCAACATCAGTACAAGGGGGAGGAACTATTTCCATCCCCTCTGCATATTTATTTGGGTCTTTTGCTAGCATATCCTTAGTTGGGTTTACCTCCATTCCTTCTACGAGTGGAAATTCCCAAGACAATGCTTTTAGTTCTGGATTCTTCCCGTTTGGCACCCATTCATAGGGTATTTCGTCAATTCCATTTAATGCCTCCACATCCATGATGGGTGGGTCGGCTTTCAGGGTTTTCCTTTTGGAAGTGGTAATCTACCACATTCCAAGCTAACAATAAGATCTATGCCTTTTTCTTCTACAGGACAAAGCAACAATCCTTTTCAAGGTTGGACTAACCCTACGGTTAGTGACATGGGTACTAGGAATCCGTTTTTCAGCCTACAAGGGAATAGGCTGTACTCCAAAGTTAGTTCGTTTCGAAGTATCCCTTCCTTAGCTTCTGCTTGGAATCCTTATTAAGGGTTATCGTCTCCTTATAATCCTTTAGGAGGGAGCTTCGTCGGTTATGGAGGTTTTTCAGCCAAAGTTGGTCAAACTCCGAGTTTTTCTGGATCTCAAGGTCCGCCTTTTAGTTCAGTTGGTTCTACTGGTTACCTGGGGTAGCTTAATGCCTTCCAAAATCCAGGCCAATCTTTTCAGAACTTTGGGAGCTCCACCCAGTCCCAGTGGAATCCCCAAGGTCCTCCTAGGCTTCCTTTTCTAGTAACATTGAACTTGCCAGATCTCATGAAATTAACGAACGATCCAATCAAATACAATCTGGCCTGGCCTCCGGTCCCAACGAAACTCCCTTCGGACATTCCAAGGTTCGAGGGGAAGGGTGGTGAAGACCCGGGCGACCATGTAACCACATTCCGTTTGTGGTGCTCATCAAACACCCTTATTGATGACTCGATTAGGTTGAGACTTTTTCAATGCATCTTGACTGGTAATGCGGCCAAGTGGTATATAGAGTTGCAGGGGGCAGCTTTACATATTTTGCTAACTTAGCTAATATTTTCTTAAATAATTTCCAGTTTCCCACCCGTTATGATGCCAGAACTGAACTTCTCTCCAATTTTTGTTAGGATACGACAACTCACATTTCTGATCACATTCGGGAATAGAGACGAAGAAAGAGGCTCATTAAAGCCAAAATTCCTTTGGAATACTATCTCGAATGGTTTTTTAAATATTTACAACCTAAAATCTCTAAGGATGTCTCCCTGTCCGGAGTCTATTCTAAGGAGCAAGCTATTTTTAGGGCCCAACAATTAGAATTGATTTATTCTCAGTCTGGGATTCTACAAAAAATCTTTCCTGATGATCCCAGGACTAAGGTTGATATAGCCAAGTCAAAGCTAGGTCCCCATGCGGATGGTATCATTGGATCGGTAGACACAAATGTGGTGAACTCGTTGAGCCAATTGCAGCAGTTGTCTTTACAAACTGCTCCTAATATCCAGGTCACATTGTCTAACCCTTCGTCTTCCCAACCCTCTTCGGTTAATGTCATCCAATCTGCCAACCCCAAAGGAAATCAAATTTCCAATGGGAAAAAGAAAGGACAAGGTAAGAAAAAGATCCAAGATGGGAAGGCTGATGCAAATAAATCTGGAAATAATGTTGGTGGTGGTAGAAATGAGTCTAGAAAGAAAGTCAAGTTTTCGTGCAAGTTGTGCAGTGGAGACTATTTAACTCATCTCTGCCCAAAGATTGAAGACACTCATAACTTTTTAGGGCAACAAGGGACTTCTAGCTCTCAATCTGTGTTAACCAACCCTTTTCCCCAAGGGCAACAACTGCTTGGTGGCGCGAATTCAAACCCTGGTACCTCTGCAGGGGGCAACCAGGAACGGGAAAAATCATCAAATGTTTTCATGATGGGTTCTAATGTCCATGTGGCCACTCGATCACATGATTATGGTGAAGCTGAAACTGCCAAGGACAAAACTACTCTCGAAAATACCAACCTTCATATTGAGTGACCCCTTGTCGAGACTATACCACGGATACCGAAAGGTTCCGCTAAATGCGCGACTATTAATCCAAATGTTAGGGCCACCCAGAATTACTCTACTGTTGAGGATCTGCCTTAGAGTCCATGCACTATGTCCGCTTTAGAGGTTCTCCAGTTGTGTCCAGCTCAACGAAGTGCTTTACTTTTGGTGATAGGGGCAGTTGATCCAACTAACTCTTTAGTGCTCACTTTCGACATGTTAAATCTCAAAAAGCGACTCCCTCATCACATGGCTTTTCAAATAACGTCTACATACTGGAAAATTAACATTTTTCGTACCGTTATTGATGAAGGAGCTTCCACGTGCATCATGTCGATGTCATGTTGGAAGGCCATTGGATTGCCTTCAGCCATTCCTTCACCTACCCTCCTGACTACATTTGA
>APFE030250883.1:15917-48686 GCA_000404065.3 Pinus taeda | reverse complement strand
CGGTGGTGAGACAATCTACCGCTAAGCTCATGGCTAGTTGTGATGCCTGGTGCAAAGAAGCTGATCCATTCACTCTAGTTATGGTGAACATGATTATCCTTAGTGATAAACTCTCCACATGTTTGATTGGAATTTGACTTCCAATCTTTTCTAGATGTCCTGGGCAATATATATGTACGTATTCCTCGATTGAGAGACTGCCTCGTGACCTGTCCATAGAATGTACTACCTCTCCCGTCCGAGAAAGGCCCATGATGAAATAAATGTCTTCAACTTCTATCTTGAGTGGCATCTAGTTAATTATAAATGAGTCATCCTCGATGCTCCAGTAGTGAATGAGCATTTCGAGCAGGCGAGTGTTTGCTTTCATATTTGCCATTTTAAAGAACTTTAGCAAACCACATCCCCGTAAGGCATCCAAAACATTAGGGTCGTTCATAACCTCATCATCCACTGAGGTATGCTCTCTTTATCTCCAAGTGACTAACATCCTGAAGAAAATCTGAATTTAGACTGTTAGTTTTTTTTGTTTGAAGTTTTCGTAGTGTATATGCGGGTCCATTTTACATGCAGTTGCATGTAGGGCCTGCGTATACGTGGGTTTCATATATCCAACTCGCATATACGCCGCAACGAAAATTTTGACAAAAGTTCAATGGTAAAACTAAAATTAAAAATTCTAAGACTAGTCACAACTGAATGCAAGACAAGTTTAAGGGCTACCTGGTGATTTTGGAAGGATCTGAACGGTTGAATTTGGCATATGGAAAAGTTTTCTCCTTTTGCTCCACTCCTTTGCTCTCAAAATCAAATGGTGAAAATGGTGAATCCAAAAACTATTTTATAGGCTTTGAAAAAGCAATTTTTTTTCAAAACTTGATTTTGTTTGGTCTCATGTAACTTTTAACTTGGGAGCTTGGAATGTTGAGAATGGTTTGATTTTAAGGACATTTTGGACGCTTTTTCGATAGTTTTGAGATGGTTCCATGATTGTTGACCTGTCATGGCAGGCATCGTTTTCTCACTGGCATATAGGTTATGGAAGCCAGTTTTCTGTTGCATTATGCATACTAGCCTCCATTTGTCGATACACTTGCCATAGGGTTGATCCCATCGTGTTATGGTTCATAAACCACCTTCACTCGCCAATTTTGTAAATCATGACATGATGGTAGAGCCATCCTTTTCATGGGCATCGTAGTTAGCACCTCACTAACATTTTTTGCCCATGCTACTTCGATCCGAGTAGGTTCGGGAGTCCTCTATAGTCCCGCCATGGCTTATGTGATGAAGACTCATCCCCTTGCTTCTTCGCTTTGTTCTGGCCTTATACCCTAGAGGCTCCTTCGTGTTGATTTATACTATTGCATTGCATTTTGACTGTTTGCACCTCTTGGCCTTGAGCCGGCTTCACTTGGACTTGTGTTTAAGCCAATTTTTGACCATCTCGATTGCAAAATGAAACTTGCATGCCCTTGACTTCTGCAACTTGACACACCTTGATCCATGGAAGGAACATGCCTTTGAGTATCTTTAACTAGTTTTCCCCTTGCTGCATTGAGCATAGGATTATTCCAATCCCAGGAACTAGATCATTTGTTTCACCAGCACTCGTTCTTTCCACTATACTATAACATTCTTTTATTCTTTTTCCAGATTAAAGAAAAACACAAAAAAAAATTATATATTCCAAAAAAGAGCGAGAACGGGAGAATATTTCCACTTGTTGTTGGCAGCAAGAGTCAGTCATGTCGCCCTTGAACAAAGCACTCAAAACAAAGTCTTCTCTGTTTGGGCGGGATTTTGTTTGATTTAGGTATTGCTTAACCTTGTTATTGAGTCAGTTCTCCCCCGATTGGTTACCTCTTCCAATCATATGCAGGGATCGTTTGTGCCACCTTTACAACGAACTTATACAGAGTCACCATATGCTGCCACATAGTCACATTGAGTCGTGCTTTTGTTCAAGGGAATTTAGCCTGAGTCGACCTCTTTGCAATTTCTCTGGACACATTTTTCAGTCGGCCATCCCTGGTTGTCAGTGTCTTGTCTATCATCACATCAGCTATATTGGTCCTTTACTTGTGCCAGTTTGAGAAGGTCCCAATTGACTTCTTTCTGGAGGGTCTTGTCCTTATCAACAACGGCATCTTGCTCTGAGGACAGGCCTAGAGCTGCACCCTGGCCCTATTTTCATTATTGATAGGTAACCTTGTGCTCAACATTGATCAGTATCATGGGTCTTTGACTGAGTTGTTTCCCTTGTGTTTGACATCAGCTTATATTATCACACATTGTGATTCATGCAGTACCTTGGTTTCCATTTGACCCTATTGGTGGATACCTCGCCTCTGTGTCAGCTTTCATTATTGGTTGGTTCAGAATTTTGTTTCATTTGCTAGCCACATCTTGTGTATATCGGAAACGTGCTTCGATCGGGTTACTACATCTTTTTTCATTCGATTCCCTCCACATTATTGGCCTACGGGTTACACTCGCGCTAGATTGATGAATGATGCCTTAATGCCTTCCTTCTAGCAGATCTTTCACTATCAACTATGACTCATTGCTTTGGGGAAAATATCTAGAGTCCATTTGGCAGTACCTTGGGGATTGCAGTCATTAGTGGCAGATCCTTCACTATCGAGAGTGGGAAACCATCATTGTTTTCTGATTGATAGATTCTTACAGGTGTTCAACTTCAGGTCATCTATTCACCCTTGTTAAATTGTACTCAGTACCTTGACACTCATTATCATTATCGGTGAGTAGTCTCACGTTTGTTAATGGGATACATCAATGACTGGTAATCAAACGATTTCTCACATGGTTGACTTCAGATCATTTATTCCCATGGTGTAGAGATGTACCACGACGATTGGTGAAGACCTCAGGTTTCATCAACATTCATTGGTTCACTTGACAGTTGCTTCTATTGCTGCTAGTTGATACCACTCCACCTTATACGTTGCAGTCATTCATGGCGACATTCTATATGCTGGAACTTGAGTTTGTAGTGTAGTACCATCTTACTCCATCATGTTCATTTGGTACTTTCTTGGATCAATCTCTGATATCAATGATCCACTTCATCCTTTAGCATCATTGACATTCTTATATATGATATTTAGACATGTACTTGTTCGATCATGATCAGATGATCCATTATGTACTTTCCAATGTTTCTACTTATTTACTTAGTGGATCTGCTTGTACTTGATATGTGGACATGCTTTACTTTCTCTGAGCATGGGTATGCTCGCCTCAAATAGTGTTTCTTTCTGATCTCCTTTTGTGGCTTGGTAGGCTAAACTTTGGTGAAGTCCTTCTCCATTTTTGACAGATTTCGTTTCCATGCACTTGCTCAATACATTTCGGCCATCATGTACCCTTTCTGACCTCATATATTAGGGGGCATCTATTCTAGCTCCAAATCTCACTCTTGATGTTTTTGATACTATACTCATGGCCTAGGGCAACTACTTCTTCCAAACTTGGTCCAAATATTTAAAAAACAATGTTTTATTCCATATACGTGACATTGCCCTAAGCTAAACGCGTGTGTACGTGGGTTTGTGTATACCTAACCTGCATATACATCTTAAAACACAAAAAAATTAAATCTCCTTAATTTCGGGCGTAGATCACGGGTTTTACCTGTTGATTACCTATTAGTGCCTGTGGCCCAATTGTTCCCAACGAATTCCCAACTAAAAAACTACTTTGGGAGAAGTATAAAAAGGCTTCAATGGGAAGTCCTAAGGGAGGAGAAGAGAGAGAGAAAGATCACTCTGCTGAGATTATCCCTGATCAGGTTTGAAGATCCTTGTGCTTCCATCACTTCCCCCTTTACAGGAAACCCTTGTTTCCTTGTGTTATGATGTCTTTCTACTACTTGAGATATCTTGGAGTAAGTCATGGAAGGAGTTTGTTGAAGGCTTGAGATTGGACGAATCCAGAGGACGGTTCCGCTTGAAGCTTGCAAAAGGAAGACTCAGGTGAAATCATTCCTTTCTGTACTTTAGTTATCTATAATAAAAGAAACACTTGTCTTGTTGATATAAATCTTCTTCATGTTTATGATATCAATGTTATGATTCACATATGAATGGTTGTTTTAATTGTATAACTAACTACCTTTCAGTATGCTATGAAGATGATTTATTTATGATGCTTGGTCAATATACTGTTGTACTTTCTGGAATTGATTATTTTGGAGACTGAAGGACTAAAAGGAACTCCAAGAGGGTTTGGACCCTAGCTAGATCTTCCCAAATGAAGGACCCCCAGGTGCACTCCTCTTCGTGTAGTTTATTTATATTAGCATCATGGTTGTGTGGAATGTGTGTTTTTCTTTATAGATAACCCCTGCACTACTAGGGTAGTGACCCAAGGCCCTAGGGGAATTTATCCCTTAACAATAGGTCCCATATCCATATGTCCAAGGTCAACATGCTCAATAACCCTTTAACCCATACCTTGCCTACCAGCAACCTATGCCTGGATAGTTTCAAGGTATTCAAGGTCAAAATCCTCCCTTTGGTCAAGGTAATCTGTAATGGGGGTAGCCTCAGATGCCATATGGCCAAAATCTCTCACTATGGGGCCAAAATCCTTACTAGTAGGGATGGGATCCTCCCTATGAGCCCACTTATCGAACCCCCATGCCTTTTAACATTCAATTACCTTTCTTGGCTACACTTGAGTTTCCAGATGTATTGCGCCTTACAAATTATCCAATCCTTCATTCGTCGCACTGGCCTTCGGTGTCATCCAAGATACCAAGTGAATTCCCAAACTTTGATGGAAAATATAAAGAAGATCCTCAGGCCCGTGTGATGACATATCACCTATGGTGCTCATCGAACTAGTACGTGGACGATTCCAATCGTCTTCGTCTTTTCCAACGAACCATCACGAGTGCCACAATGAAATGGTATATCGAGCTACCTCAAAGTACTTTCGATGACTTCAATTCATTAGCCATGGATTTCCTCACACATTTTTAGCTGTCGGTTCATTATGAAACTAGCACCTATTTACTCACATCGCTTAAGCAAGACATTTCCTGATCAAGTTTGTGATAGCTGATCAGTTTCTCAATGAATGGTTTACCATATCATTCGTAGCCCCAATTGCTTGTGATATAGCTATGGGTGGATGTGTCATTGAAGAGCAAGCCATTGCTCGTGCCCAGTACTTGGATCTGGTTTACTCTTAGTTTGGCACCTTATACGAGTTGTTATCCAATGCTCTGCAACCATCATCCAATCTTGCAACATCAAAGTCACCAACTGTTCCTCCCGTTGATGGAGTTATTGGTTTAGTATCCTAGACCCCTGATAAAACTTCTTCCAAAAAGAAGTCAGTCTTGAGTGTTGCTCCTAATAGTTAATCTCGAAATCCGCCAGTCCCTAGAAAAACCTCAGAAGTACATGCTATCTAGTCTACCACAGCGGACAAATCCTCGAAAGGGAAAAAGAAAGGAAAAGGCAAAGCTAAATCCGATGGCCTGAAACAGGGTCCTTCCAAATCACCTGCTCGTGAATCTTTGCAATGAAAACCTAAGTATCCCTACCTCATTTGTGAGGAGGATCATTATACCAAGGATTACCCACAACGATCCGAAGTTAGTCGCCTGCTTAAAGGGACCCCTGCTATCCTTAAAGAGCCATTTTTGTCTCAGCAGACTCAAATGGTAGACCAACCCCAATCTGCTTCCTCTAGATCTCAAGTGTTCATGATGAGCACGCACATTAATGTGGCTACCCGATCAAAATATTATCAAACTCCAACTACAACAACTGGGAAAGAAAAATAATTTTTTCCTTCTTCTTCTACCTCGAGTTCTGGCCCTCTCCAAATTTAGCACCCTCAACACTACAATATTGTTGAAGATTTGGCTCAGGCACCGTCAGCCATGTTGGCTCTCGAGGTACTCCAAAGCTGCCCATCGCAATGGAAATCTTTGTTGTCAACTATTGGGGGCATTGATCCCACCAATTCTAATTTGATCTATTTTTCTATGGAGAACCATGTTCCACGACTCCCTCATCAGATTGCCTTGCTTATTCAAGTAATCATTAACGAGAATACCATCCACCACATTGTCATCGATGAAGGTGCTTTCACCTCCATCATGCCAATTGCATTTTGGAAGGCTATTGGTTCCCCTGCACCGAACTAGTCTCCAAACACTTTGGAAGCTTTCGATGGGCGTGATTCGCGACCCTTCAGTGTCTTACCTAACCTTGCCATCACCCTAGAAGGTAAGACAGTGCAAGTCAAAGTAGAGATTGTTGAGACCAATCTCAGTTATAATCTTATACTTGGCTGAAGTTGGAATCATGCCATGCATGCTGTGGCCTCCTCTTTGCTTCACGTGATCTGTTTTCCCCATCAAGGGAAGATTGTCACCGTCAATCAACTGTCTTTATTTGCCTCTTCCTCCTGGGATGGCAATGTTCCATACGTCAAGCACTCTGGTGCACGCTATGAGAGTGTGGGGGTAGGTCTCTTCAAAGATTCTGCATTAATGGGAATTTTTCCACTCCCACCTCCTCATGTTTCCTCTGTCAACATGGTCTCGGTAATATGATCTTTGGGTCATACCTACACTAGAGCTTGTTGATGCTTGGGGTGAGGTCATGCCGCTTAGTCCCGCCGAAGTTAATTATGTTGAAATTGTTTGAGCTTCAAACTTTGCATCATCTGTTTATCATATGTCGAAGACCTCTCTTGATATGTACTCTCAATCCCTCTGGCTTGGCACTTTGGAATCATTCGATCCCTTAGCTGAGACTTTCCTCCTTGATGAAGGTATCATGGAAATCATGCCTCTCAAGGAACCACCATGGATTGATACTCATCATCGATCCTCGTTCCTACCTCACCCGACAATCATGTCTACCACTTTCTATGAGTTCTCTTCTCCATTTCCCCCACTGGCTGTTACTCATGAAGTATGGTCAGTAGGAAATTTGGGTAATATTACCCAAACGATACTAATTGACATTTCTTTCAAACCCATTGTCATTGAACACGTTCATATTTGGTTATCTGGTTCTCCGTATGAGATCAATACATATACTCATCTATTTCAAGAATTCCATGATGTGTTTTCATGGTTTTATGAAGAAATCCCTGGCATTGATCCTATAATTATGGTGCACGAAATACCAATGTATCCGCATGCAAAGCCCATTCACCAATGGCTTCGCCCGATGCACCCTAGGAAGGCCGCTGCTATTAAGGGTGAAATCGAAACACTTCTCAAAGATGGGTTCATTTATCCCATCCCCCTTACAAACTGGGTGTCCAATGGCTAAAAAACAAGGCACGATCCATGTTTGAATGGATTATCAAGATCTTAATTGTGCCTATCCTAAAGACAACTATCCTACTGCTGTCATTGATCAAATCATTGATGAATGTACCAGGAGAGAGATTGTTTCCTTTATGGATAGTTTTTCTGGTTATAACTAGATTAATATCGCATCGGCTGACCAAGAAAAGACGACCTTTATCTGCCCATGGGGTACATTCACGTACAAGAAGCTTCCTTTCAACCTCAAAAATGTTGGAGCCACATTTCAACTGGAAATGTCCTATGCATTTCATGATATTCGCAACATTGTCTAGCCTTACTTGGATGACCTTCCTGCCAATTCTTGTAAGTGCCAAGATCACCCAGACCATCTTCGGTAGATTTTTCTATGCTGCAGACACTATAACATTTGGTTAAATCCACACGATTTTTTTTCCTATGTGGAATCAGGGTGACTCCTTGGCTTCAGCATCTCCAAGGACGAGATTTGCATGGATTTGCTAAAAGTTGAGGCCATTGTAAATTTAACCCCTCCATCTTCACTGCACCAACTCTAAAGCCTGTAAGGAAAGGCCTGGATTCTCTAAAAGTTGAGGCCATTGTAAATTTACCCCCTCCATCTTCACTGCACCAAATCTAAAGCCTATAAGGAAAGGCCAACTTTCTCTGTTGTTTTATACCAAACTACGTCGGGCTAGCCACATGATTTACACGGTTGCTCAAACAAGGAATGCCCTTTGCATGGGATGCGCTGGCCCAAAAATATTTTGATGATCTTAAGGTTGTCCTCATAAATGCTCCTCTATTTCATCCACTGAACTATTATCAAGATTACTTCCTTTATCTAGTTTCATCCCCTAGCACTATTGCTATGGTTTTTGTCAAAGATGATGATGAAGGCAACAAAAATGTGATCTACTATGAAAGGCATTATGCACATGTCGATAAGTTGTCTTTGGTTGCCATTCAGGCTATTCAATGCTTTCAGCACTATATCCTTTTACGTACGACTACAGTGATTTTTGAATGCAATCCTATGACCTATATCCTAAATTGTCAGTTGCTGGGGGGCAAGTATTCTAAATGGATCGTTATCCTGCAAGAATTCAATTTGATCTTCACTACAACAAAATCTAATAAGTCACGTGTTTTCGATGAATTGGTTTGTTCCCTTCCCTCTAAAGCTTTCCTTGCTAGTGTAGATGAACAACTTCCAGATGATATCCCTTTCCTGATTAGCACCCTTGATCCATGGTATGGTGATATCATTTTGTATCTTCGAACCTCCACGTTCCGGTCCGCGTTGACCAAGGATGATCGTCAAAGGATTCAGAATCATTAACAACCCTACCGTATTATTGGCGATACTTTATACCATGTCGGTGTCGATTCTGTTCTTTGCTGATGCCTCACGATCAAGGAAGCTGAAAGAGCTCTCAATGATTGCCACTCTGGGGCATGTGGTGGTCATATGTCAGGTTATGCTACAACTCAGAAAATCCTTCGCACTAGTTATTTTTGGAAGTCTATCTTCAAAGACTACATTCTTGCCATCCGCAAGTGTCACGAATGCCAAATTTACTAACGCAAGATGCGTGCCCCACCTGCTCAACTACACCCCGTCATTACCATTGGTCCCTTTTCCAAATGGGGCATTGATTATATGACATGTAACCCTCGTTCGGTCGGGGGGCATGACTATATTATTGTTGTTGTGGATTATTTCACCAAATGGGCCAAAGCGATGCCTACATATTCTGTAGATGGTAAGAAAGCGGCTCAATTCCTTTTTAACCATGTTATTTCTAGGTTCGGCCTACCCCAAGCCATTGTCACTGACCATGTCTCCCATTTTAGAGATTACATGATGGTAGAACTGACATCTGCATTGGGCTTGCGCCATGATGGCTCAACCCCATATTACCCTCAGGCCAACGGCCAAGTTGAAGCTATGAACAAGGTTTTGATCACCATGCTTCAGCATACTATTGGGATGCACAAGTCAAATTGGCATCTCATGCTTTTTTTAGCTATATGGGCCTACCAAAGTTCAACCAAAGATGCAAATGGTTTCACACCTTTCCAGCTAGTCTATGGTCTGGAAGCAACATTTTCGATCGAATGTGACATTCCTTCACTCAAGCTAGATGTTGAACTCCTCACCGAGACATCACCTCAAGGGAATGTCTCCTATATTTAGAATGACTGGACGAGACTCTCCATATTGCTACCTTGGTCACCGAAGCACAAAATAAATGGGTCAAATCCCATTTCAATTAGTCAGTCCCTCCTCACGATTTCTCTAAGGGTGATTTGGTCCTGCTATATGACCAAGCTAACGATAAGCTGGGGGTAGGCAAGTTTGAACCTATGTGGTATGGGCCCTATATTGTAAAACGTGTTTTGCAGAAAAGAGCCTATGAGATTATTGATTATGAAGGAAATCCTCTCAATAAGCCCCAAAATAGGCTTTACCTCAAAAAGTAATATGCTTAGGTCATCTTGCGTGGATACTTATGTACATTAGTGTGTGATTCATTTTTTTAAAGTGTGGTTTTGTGTGATAGATTTCAAACAACTTTCCTGGTTACTATGTTTTTCTTGCTTTGTAGATGTTTGCAACTCCTCACGTCGGTTTTGACGATGGTGCTTGCCGTAGTACCCAGAAATTATCATCCGTGGCATGGGTTATCTATGACCCTAACAATGAGTTGATTGACCTTCAAGGTAACTGATTGGGTCGTACAACCAACAACATTGTTGAATACAATGCAGTCATTGAACTGTTTTCAGAAGTCGTCACTCTGGGAATCAAAGAATTGGTTGTCAACCTAGATTCATAGCTTGTCGTCCTTCAATTCAATGGGAAATATTCCGTCAGGAACCCTTAAATATTACGAATGTATCTCCGTATTCTTCTATTGGAAAGACATTTTGATTATATTACATATCATCATATTCCTAGATGCATGAATACATTGATAGATGTATTAGCTAATTACATGTTGGATAGACATTTACGAAACATGTAAAAGATAAGACAAACCATTTGTACCATAATAGATGGGAAAATACAACACACACACACACACACACATACATATATATATGAGAATGCTTAATATATCAAAACCCTAAAAATAATATGTGTGTCTATAATAACATCAGCGGCTCGCAGGCCTCCTACATCCGTGGCATGCAGGCCTCAAAAAATATGTAAGTGTTGGACCTTGAAACAACTCAGCATGGTGGTCATGGTAGCATGAGACATCTCGAGTGACCAGACTCGACAGTCAGTGAATCCGATTTGAGACTCCCACTGTGTGCCTTTGGTATTGTCGGGGCATGTCTCCTATTCGAGCATACTCTGGGACACAATGATTCAACCCATCGAGGTTCCTCCCAATATCCTCGTCATTATCACTCCCTTCTTGATAAGGGGCGATAACATCAATAGGATTGGGGACGCACCTGGATATCGAGCACATCCCGGTTGGCCACTCTGGTCCAACATCTGCATAAACAATAGAAATGTTATAAGCGTGCATATACCAAAAACAATTAAAAACATCAAAAATAAAAAAGTTTTGATTTTTTACCTTTTTCATCAAAATCCTCTCCATGTATGGGTCTCCACAGAAATAAATGTCGTTGTATAGCCAGTCCTCCATGATGATCTTCTATTGTTGTATCCATGAGAAGAATGTCGGTCGATATGACAATACACTAACCCCTAGTGATCATGGGCATCAAACAACTCGAACGGGCACAGGAGGATCGACCTAGTCAACTGATACTAGAATAGTGGCACTCATTCCAGGAAGAAGGTGAAAAGTATTGATCCGAAGCCAAATTACCTCAGATTCCATGCCTTGCCTTGGAAAACTAGCACTTGATGTTCATCTTCATGGCCTCTGCACAGTTGAAGATCGTAGGAGCTGTGTAGTCAATGGCATACAAGAAATTTGACTTGTTAGTCTCATGTTTTCCCTGGGACCTCGCTACTCTATTTATAGTCAACAGAAGAACCCTTAGTGTCAGATCCCACACACTTAAAATCTCTATCTTCCCACTCTTGGATTTCTGGGCTTGAGGATAGTGTTCGACAAGCATGGAAGATATGCTTGCCCCAATCGAACGTGACCCATACAAGTTCATTGGCTCACCTTTGCAAGACAGTCAAGGGATGAAGTAGATATATGAAGTTGTCAACTCCAGCTCTTGGTCCCCAATGAAAAAAATCTCATGAGTGATGTCCTAAAGGCTTATCAAGTGTTGAAGCAACTCAGGCTGGGCACGCATCCCTGGCGTAAGGAAAAATTTGAGGAGCCTGCGAGCCCTCAAAGCCTCTAGGCAATTTGGATAATTGAATGCCTGGGTGTCAACGTCTTCATGTTCTCTTTCATTCCAATCCACCATTTTCAGCAATTTATCTCCTGTAAAAGCCATTTATTTGAGTCAATCATCAATTTTGGCACATAAAATTCAAGTTTTAATGGTTAGTTCTTGAGAAAAAATGGTTTTGCCTTATCCAAAACATCGAAATGGCTATTTTAGAAATAGTCGCACCGGTCGGCGTAGATGGTTATGCAAATCACACTTAGCTGGCGTGATCCTGTGCTCAGAAATCGCGCTGACCGAGGGCGAAATTTTTTCTCAGAAACTTCCCTAAAAATCCTAAAAAATGGCTAAAATAAGAAATGAATAGCATGAAAATGGAGCTGAGGGCTTTGACTGCTACCTAGAACTATCGACTTGTTGATTTTCATCTCAGATCTCCCATATTCTGCTTCAAAAAAATGGATAAAAAGTCTTCACTGCAAAGGTAAAATGGTAAATGGTAAAAATATATTTACCTTTCCCCTTTTTTGTTCATTTTTTTCATGAAAACATCAGGTTTTAAAAATATTTTTGGCCTATTTTACCTCAAGGACTCGACAATACACTTTGCCTTACTTGTGCAACAATAGGTGATGGTGTTTGACAATGGTGATGAGTCACGTTTCAGCTCTTTTCTCGACTCGTTAAACTCATATGAAAAGGCTGCCAAGTATTTTTTCCCTTTTTGACTCTTTAAAGAGAATAAAAATGGGGGTCCGCTTTCAAGTCTTTTCCAACCCTTTGAAAGTGAAAAGATGACCGAGCCCTTGTTTTTTCGAACTCATTAATGGATGCAAAATTTTGTGTGCCCAATATAAGTTTACCCCTTTTCAGGTTGGGAGCACTATTTATGAAAAAAGGTACTCGACTAAAAGGGTCAAGCGGTTCTCTCAAGTATTGTTTTCTACCTTTTCAGGCTCGAGAGACACAAATGTATGAAAAGGGACCATGTGGAGTTTCTTTTTACGTGTCTTTTCCAAACCCTCTAAACATGAAAAAGATATTGAGTTACACCTTTGTTAGACTCGTTAAATTATTAAACGACATCAAATTTGTCATCATGATCAACACGAGGTTCTCCTTCCTAGGGTTTATTAAACTTACTAAGTTGGATTCGTCTGAAGGATGAACTTACAGTGCAAGCATATGCTATTCCCTTCAAGATTATGATTAAAAAATAATTGGGGTACTCACCATAAATGGTGGGGAAAAATTTGGAAATCTATCATTCGTTTCGGCAGCTCACTCTTGAACATGACACTCTTTGCTTTGTGTCAGGTTAGGAAATCCTCCTTTACATCGTTGACTTGCTTGGGTTTGGGCCGTTCATCTTTTCCTTCCATCTAATATCTGCTATGTCACCATGACCATTGATCTTATGGATCCAAAAGCTGTCAAACTTCTAGTTGTGTCACCAATATGTTCAAGAGTTGTCCTTCTGCAGTTACACTTACCTTTGTTTCTCTGTATAATCCAAAATCATTTTGCATTCTCTTGGCTTGCGTCGATGATGTGGGTTTCATTATGGCCCTCCTTCATTAGGGTCACTTTCCATCAACATAAACCCATTATTCGTAAGTTGATTGAGAGACTCCATTCCAGTACCTTAGACCTTGCATGCCTTAATGGCAAGTTCTTTGTACTCAAACACAAGTTCACATCATTGGCTTTTGATCGAGTGATTTCACGGGTGTTCGACTTTAGCTCCTGTATTCACATTCCATGGATTGTGCTGATAGTACCTTGAGGGCCATTGTCATTATTGGTGGTTTCTCTCGCGCTTTTTAACAAGTTTACATCATTGATTGGTAATCAAGTGACTTTGTAGCATGTTCGATGTCAACACATCTATTCACATGCTAGGATCTGTACTTTTATCGAGTCGTATTGGAGCGCAAGACCTTGGAATCAAATCACACAAGTCCATGTTGCGAAGTGATGTGACATGGTTGTGATGATATGTATGTCTATTTCAAATGGATGGCTGCGATCAGACCATGATTTATCATATGTGATCCTTCTCATTATTGGATGGTTGTGACCATACCTTGGTTTCATTATGATCCTCTTTGACGGATGGCTGCGCCCATACTTGGATCATTTACATGATCTTTCTCTGGATGGCTACATCCATACCACTATTCATGTATCATTTGATAGAGATCTAATTTTATGTATATGTATCAATAATTTCTTGCAGGTTTTCCAATGATAGTCTGGTTCCCCGCAATGATTTGTAAAGCATTTCAACCCTCACTCCAACTCAGTCTTCACGCTTTAGGGGGCATCTGTTACACAACCTTTTGTCACTGTCCCTGTACTCCCAATTCCTTTATCTTGGAGGACTTCTACATTGAACCCCAAATGCTTTGCATTTATGGAGAAACTCCCATTATGTCCCTCTCCATGAGTAGATCTTTTCCCTTTTGCACCATTTCCCCTAAAACTTCTGTTTTGCACATTTTACAAGGTCAACGGTAATGACCTTTGTCTCCCTAGCTTTGATGTGTAGAGATTATCACTATTCCATGTGCTAACCGATATTGAGCTGTGTTCCATTCATGTCGGTCCTATTATGGAAAGTTTCTTAAATTAGAGCCAAAGCTTCCAGCCCTAGAAGCTTCGTAATGGAAGTCTGGTAAATGGTTTGGCCAGATGGGGCCGAGTATGACAGTTTGGGCTCCTTTCCTCTATAATGATGGAACTACCTCAAGGGATAAGTCCTTCTCCCATGAGAAGAGCATCCATTTCCCATCCATATTTCCTATATAAACCTCCCTTCTTCCCAAGCACAAGCTAGTTAGAGTGTTGGCTCAGTGTGAGTATACTATTTTGATTAGACAAGCAAGCTTTTACTAGTTGGAGCCATCTAGTTGTGTGAGGGAGAAGTGTGTTTGGTTTGGAGTGAATCCTAAAGGGAAGAACCTTTAAACTATTGTTGTTTGAAGCCATCATGGAGTGCTAGCAGAAGTGTGTGGGAACCTGGTCTTGTCAGAGGAAGACTGCGATGTTAAGATGAATGGTTGTAGTATCTCTTCGATATTAATATATGCAATTATCAATTGATTTCATACATGTTTTGTAAAATTAATATTCATGTCTTAATGCTTATTGACTTGTTAAGTAGGTTGAATTGTAATTTGTCTATTATTATGTTTGTGTGCTGTTGTTGTTTACTTGTTTTAGGAGCTTAAAGAAGGAAGCGAGAGATTGTTGGAGTGAGAAAGTGAGGACATCATCAAGCAGGATAAGTGACCAAGAGGTAGGGCCTCTTGATTGATTCTAAACTAAGGAAATATTCCATAGAATGTATCTGTTGTGGCTAGACTCGTTATCGGGCTAGAGGAATTTGTTTGTGTTCGCACTTATAGTTTTACTTCACCACACCAGCACCTGACACAATTGAGGAAGGGAACATGTGAAATATTTCACCTACCATCAAGGTGAATATTTAAAACAAACCTAGAAAAGTTGAAGGGATCTCCCTGGGGATAGCATGCTCTCCAGAGGAAATAATCACTTACACATCCTTGTTCCAATAATATAGGGATATTTTTGCATGGGATTACTCTAATATATGAGGCATTAGTTCTACCATCATGGAACACCATATTTACATGTGGCATGATGCCCATCCCATTAGGAAGAAACAACGCGAGTTACATCCTTTAAGCCATAAGTGTTTAAAATGAAACAAAAATATTCTAATTTGTTTTTGTCCTTGAATTAAATTAGGAATTAAATTGTAATTCCATGTCTCATGACAACTTGTAATAGTTAACTAAATTAATTTGACTTAGTTGGCTTAGTTAATTTGAGTTGTGAGTCTAATTAGAGTCATGTAGAGTGTCTCCTACTTTTAGGAGACTTGATTGAGTTTATTTAAATCTAGTTAAACTATTTCCAACCGATGGATGAATTAGTGGGAGATCTGGTATTGGGGTGTAATATGTAGTAGTGGCGTGTAACCATTAACTAGTAAACTAAAGATTCACTCATAACTAACTCATGCATCTTAGATAAAAGAAATACCTAGTTTATATTGGAGTTCAAGGGTAGTGTACTATCAGTTGTATAACCATCTGAATTTTAAAGGTGGTGTGTGTAATAAGAGGAAGACCTATGAGGATTTGACAATTCATAATTGAGAAATTTCCTAATTAAATATGGGCTAATTCCCAAGGGAACAACACAATGAAATGGGAGCTTGGCAAGTAGCATAATTGGCTAAGTATTGGCTTGAGCTTTTCTAGGAAGAAGTGAAATAGATAGACATAATACAAAGGTTGTTCGAGCTTGAGAAAAGAATTTTAACCTTCTCATATTTTCCAATTAATGCAGTATACAGATAGTATGGGTTGTTAGTTGTGGCATTCCCTAGAAAATTATTGTGTTATGTGTGATTGAATTCTTTCTCTTTTATGCTTCATGATTTCATTGATTGTTTATTATTTCCGCTGATGAGTAGAGTAGATTCAAGTCAATTGTTTTAGCATATTACAATCTGCAGTTTAAATCTACAAGGAATTTCTACATGGTATCACAACTGAAATCACCATAGAAGAAGAGAATATGAGTTTGTATTTTGCAGGAGAAATCAAATTTGCATTATCATACTTCAGAACCAGCAAGATCTCGTTGTACGGATTGAGACTCAAATATACCCTTGAGGGTAGTTCCCACTATATTTCTTGGAAGGACATGATAGAGGCAGTCTTGGAAGATAATGGGCTTAAGGAATTCATAGACAAAGATGTTCCTAATCCAACTGATGCTTAGGATCTAGCAGAGTGGGGAAAGTTTGTGGCAAAGGAGAGAAGGATTATCTTAGAAGTACTTTGATATCATATTTTCTCTAACCTCCCTGGTGAGGAAACTTCATTTTCAATGTGGAGGGAATTGATAGACCTATTTAAAAAAAACAATGACCATAATAAGCTGGAACTGAAGGACAAGCTCAAAAATATCAAGATGGAGAAGAGAGACAGAATACTGAAGTACTTGACCAAGTTCACTCAATGTTGGGATGAGCTTGGAAGTGTCAGTGTTATAGTTACTGAAGATGATCTAGTGATCCTAACACTTCTAGGCCTTTCCAAGAGCTGGCATAATTACCAGGACTTAGTTAATGGGAGGGAGAAGCTACCAGAGTGGAAGTGATTGTGGTCCGACTTGGTATAAGAAGATATTCAACGGAACAACAAATATGAATCCTCATCCAAGTATGATGATGAGGAGAACTATGCCTTAGCTGGAAAGGCAAAGAAAGGGAAGGGGAAGTCATACCATTCCAAATCAGATTCTAGTCAAGGTGGAAAGAAGAAGGACATATCAAATATTAAACATTTTCACTTTCACGAGCTAAGACACTATGCCAAAAGGTTTCCACACAAGAAGGCCAGTGAGAATCCCTAAAGAGGAGCAATAGGTGAAGCTCTTACTTCACAATTCAAGATGGATTTCACCCTCATCACTTGCATGGTGACATCAGTGATGGGTAGTGTGTGGTACCTGGATAGTGGAGCCTTATTCCATATAATCGAAAACAAAGGGTTCTTCAGTGACATGAAGAAGAAGGACCTACAAAAGCACATTGATATGGGAGATGATGAGAGGTATAACATGGCCAACATCGTTACTATTACCTTTTAGAGGGAGTCCAATTCTCCTCTCACATTAAAAGATGCCATGTATGTTCTGGGCTTGAAGCATAATTTGGTTTCAGTTACCATGTTGGAGGGTTGTGGCTATGATGTGATATTTAACAAGATAAAGGATTTCCTTCATCACATAGCCTCAGGATAGGTGAAGCGAATCGGGTTTTGTGTGAAGAACCTCTACAAATTGGATGTAGAAGACTATGTTTCTTTGAGCACTAAAGCAGAGAAGGTGCAGAGCTAAGACATCGGTGAGTTGTGGCATAGAATATTGGGTCACTTGCACCAGAGAGGTTTGAATACCATGCATCAAATTTCTATAGGACTTCCCAAGGCTACACTAAACTAGAGAGACACATGAAAATGGTGTACATTAGGGAAGTACACCAAATCTTACTTTCATGATAAAGATAGTCAGGCATAAGAAATCCTTGATAGAGTTCACTCATATGTGTGTAGATCATTCTCAACAACATCCACGACCAAGCACAGGTGTTATGTAATATGTTTTGATGATTTTTCTCGTAAGTGATGGGTTTTATTCATGCAAAAGAAAGATAAAATGTTTGCTATATTTTGTGAATTTAAAGCACTTGTTGAGAAACATACTGGTAGGAAAGTTAAATCTCTTAGAAATGACAACAATGGAGAATACGTGTCGAATGAATTCAAGAACTTCTATGAATAAGAAGGAAATCAATGAGAGTTAATATTACCTCATCAACCAAATTATAACGGGGTGGATGAAAGGAAGAAAATAAGTATTGTGGGAGAAACACGAGCGATGTTACATGATCAGAGCCTACTGTTGCACTTGTGGGATGAAGCATGCAACTCAACTATTTATTTGCAGAAGAAAAGCCCTCATCGAATTCTTGGGATGAGTACACTAGAAGAAGCTTTTTTAGGTAAGAAACCAAATGTGGCACACTTCAAGATATTTGGTTGATTAGTCTACTATCATGTTACCAAGGATGCATGGAAAAACATAGATCCAAAAATTGAGTTGGTAATATTTGTGGGGTACAACGATACACCTCACAGCTATCAGGTGCACCCTCCATCCAACAACGTGACAATGGTTTGTAGAGATGTGATGTTCAATGAAGAGAAGACTATGAGATTTTCCTTTGAGAGTGAGCTTCAGTTACATGAAAATGAGGAGATTTTAGATGCAAAGGAGGAACCTCAGGATGATGTGGAGCAACCACATGCAGATGAGTAGAGAGTGGAAGCACCCACTCATGAATTGACTTCCAGAGATGGAAGGAAGTGCACCAAAGAGCTTGACAGATTGTTGCATGATGCTAGAGAGAATGTGGGAGCTCCCACTTCACAACGCAGATAGAGGAGGTCACCATATCAGTACACTGGATACATGGTTATGATGAGCGAGAGTGTAGAGGTAGATCCATCCTCATTCGAGGAAGCAATGCAGCAACCTGTATGGGTTGATGCCATGGTTTAGAAGTATGACTCCAATATTAGAAACAATGTTTGGGAAGTGGCCCCAAGATCAACAAATAAGTCAATGCTGAGTGCCATATGGATTTACAAGGTAAAGCAAGTAGTAGATTGTAGTGTGGAGAAACATAAGGCCAGATTTATGGCCAAAGGGTTCTCTCAGGTGGAGGGAATTGATAACAATGAGATTTTGGCTCAAGTGGCAAGGTACTCTTCAATAAAATCTATTCTATCACTGTCAGTGCAGATGGGATGAAAGATACATCAGATTGATGTGAAGACAACATTACTCAATGATATGATTGAGGAAGATGTGTATATTGAGTAGCTAGAAGGATTTTAGACCTTCAACAGAGTGTCACATGTGTGCAGACTCAAACAAGCATTGTATGGGCTATAACAAACACCCTGTGCTTGGTACACCAGGCTTAACAACTATTTCACTAGGTTGGGCTTCACCAAAAGTGAAGCAGATGTGAACCTTTACCATATTGTGGTTGAAGGTAAATTGTTAATTATAGTATTATATGTCGATGATTTTATTCTAACAAGTGATGGGAAGCTGATAAAATATTGCAAGAGAATTCGAGATGAAGTACTTGGGGCTGATGCATTACTTTCTTAGTATGGAATTTGGCAAGGATATGAGGAACTATTTTTCTCTTAGGACAAGTATGCCATTGAGATATTGAAGAATTTCTACATGGAGAACAGAAAACCCATGGGGGCTCCTATAAAAGGTAATTGGAGGAAGGAAGATGCTACTTCAAGTGAAGAAGTGGAGGCTACTATTTATAGATAGCTTGTGGGTTCACTTATGTATTTGGTGAACACACGAATGGACATGTCTTTTGTAATTAACCAACTTAGTCAAGCCATGGTTAAGACAACCAACCCTTATTAGAAGGTAGCTAAACATATGTTTGGATACCGCAGAGGCACCACTCAGTTTCGTCTTTGATACAAATGGACAAAGGGAGTAAAGGTTCAAGGCTTCAAAAATGTAGATTGGGAAGGGAGTCCATCTGACAAGAAGAGCACATTATGGGGAATCTATAGTATTGGGTCAACAATAGTTTATTGGAACACTTAGAAGCAGTTATCAGTTTCACTTGATTCAACAAAAGAAAATTACATGGCTGTGAGTCAAGCAACTTGTGAGGCTATATAGATGAGGAAGAACCTTGTTGGGTTATTTGGTCAACATATGGATCCTACAATGATTTATTGTGATGATCAGAGTTGTATCAAACTCTCTGATAATCTAGATTTTCATGATCAGTCCAAGCATATAGACATCGGATATCACCATCTATGATATTGTGTGTTGAGGAGATTCATGTTGCTGGATTACATTCCTACAAAGGAATAAGATGCATATATTTTGACAAAGGAATTTTCAAGATGAAAATTCAAGTTTCATAGAGGCAGGATCATGGTAGTAGATAATCCCTTTCTTGTTGAGAGGGAGTGTTGAAAATGTAACAAGAAAATCCTAATTTAGTTTTTCCCTTGAATTAAATTATGAATTAAATTGTAATTCCACATCTCATGACAAATTGTAATAGTTAACTAGGTTAATTTGACTTATTTGGCTCGGTTAATTTGAGTTGGGAGTCTAACTAGAGTCATGTAGAGTGTCTCCTACTTTTTAGAATCCCTCGTTGAGTTTATTTTGAGTTGTAGTTATTTAATATAGTTTAACTGAGTTAATTTCAGTTAAACTAGTTCCAACTGATGGAGGAATTAGTGGGAGATCCATTAGTGGGGTGTAACCTGTAGTAGTGGGGTGTAACCAACACTGATCAGCCTATAAGCTAAAGATTCATTCATAATTAACTGAAGCGTGTCAAATCAAAGAAAGACTCAGTTTAGATTGGAGTTAATGGACAATGTGCTACCAATTGTATAATCATATGAATTGTATAGGTGTTGCATGCAATCACAAGAAGGCTATGAAGATTGCACAATTCATAATTGTGGAATTTCCCAATTAAATATGGGCTATTTCCCAAGGGAACAAATGCAAGGAAATAGGAGATTAACAGGCAACATAATTTGCTAAGTATTGGCTTAAGCTTGTCTAGGAAGCAATGAGATAGATAAAGATAATGAAGAGTTTTCTCAGGCTTGAGAAAAAAATTGTAATCTTCTCATATTGTTTGATTAATGCAATATAAATATGGATTTTTTAGTGGTGGCTTTCCCTAGAAAATTATTGTTCTATGTGTGATTGAATTCTTTCTCTTTTATGCTGCGTGATTTCATCGATCATTTATTATTTCTCTTGATGAGTAGAGTAGATTCAAGTCAAGTGTTTTAGCATATTACAATATGAATTTTGAATCTATAAGGAATTTCTACAAGAAGTAATCAAACAAGAAATCGATAAACTCCACATAGTTGGATTCATCTATCCTATCACTTACACATCTTGGGTGTCTAGCCCTATACCCGTCATGAAAAAATAGGGCACCATTATTTTTTGTACTAATTTTCGAGATCTAAACAAAGCTTTTCCCAAAGACAATTACCCTACACCATTGATTGACCAAGTCATCGACACTTGCACCAATCATGAGGCCCTATCCTTGATGCCAATGGGTTCTCTGGGTATAATGAGATCCAAATTCGCGATATGAATCAGCACAAAATCACATTCACAACCCCTTGGGGTACATTCACATACCAAGTTATGCCTTTCGGTCTTAAATATTTTTGTGCCACCTTCGAGTAGGCCATGAATTACATCTTCCATGATTTGTCTCATCTTATCCTCGTCTAGTTGGACAACCTTACAATATGATCTAGGAAGCGTGCTAACCATGTGGAGGATCTTCGCGTGGTTTTTCAAAGATGTCTACAATATCACCTATGCTTGAACCCTCTCAAGTGTGTGTTCTAAGTCAATGCTGAAAGACTATTGGGATTTATAATTTCCCAACAAGGTATTAAAGTTGACCCTCTCAAAGTATAGGCCATTAAGGAAATACCACCTCGAAGAACATTGAAATAATTACAAAGCTTGTAGGGTAAGGCCAATTTCTTATGACGCTTTGTCCCTGATTATGCTACTTGTGTGGAAGGATTTCTGCACCTCCTTCATCTGCATATTCCCTTCCATTGGGATGTTCAGGCTCAAAAATAATTTGAAGCTTTAAAATGTGCATTATCTCAAGCTCCTTTGATTAGCCCACCCGACCAAATAAAGACTATATCCTATATCTATCAGCATCAGATGTAGCCATCAATGGGGTACTAGTCCAAGACAGACCAGATAAAAAGGAGCACATAATTTATTACTCGAGAAAGAACCTATTCAAGCTTACATTCAAGTATGAACCATCAGGAAAAAATTCCTTATACTTAGTACTTTAAATACAAAAGCTTCAATATTATATCATCCTTCGGACCACTACCGTAATAATAGCTATTAACCCCATGCAATATCTACTCACTTGCCATATTATGAACCACAAATATGATTGATGGAATGTTATACTGCATGAATTCAATATACAATTTAATTCTCGTAAAAGAAAAAAAAGGTGCTCATCCTCGTCGAGTTCATCACTGATCTCGCAATACAGACCCAAGGATCTCCCATTAGTGATGCTCTTTCTGATGAACATCTATTTTTAGTATTAATGGAAGACACTTGGTATGGTGATATCCTCCTCCTTTTACAAACTCAAAAGTTCAAACCCCATCTTACCCACGACAATTAGAGGTGCATACGCCACAACACACTTTGTTACCTTCTTCTAGGGGATGCCCTCTATCGATGGGGCATCTACACTGTCCTTTCTCAGACCCTCACTCACGAACAAGCTTAGCAAGCCTTAAATGATTACCACAATGGGGCTTGTGGCAGCCACCTCTCGTGGAGGGCCACCGCTAAGAAAATATTCCATACTGGTTATTTTTGGCCCACCTTTTTCCATGATTGCATACAGGTAGTCAAAATATGTGAGTGATGGCAATGATACATTCATAAGGCATGAGGCCCACCCACTCCCCTACATCTGGTCATCGTTACTGACCCCTTTTGCAAATGGGGCATAAACTTCATGACCTATAACACCCCATCATCTGGAAACCATAAGTACATTGTGATGGTCGTTGACTATTTTACCAAATATGCAGAACTAATGCCCACAATAACATGTCAAAAACTGCTAAACGGTTTTTCTTTAACCATGTCATAACACGATTTAGTGTTCCCAAGGAGTTCGTTTCTAACCATGGTAAACTTTTTGAGAAAAAAATATTTTTGGAGTTATCCCAACACCTTGGTTTCTCTCACAAGTTTTCTTCCACATACTACCCTCAATCCAACAGTCATGTAAAAGCTATCAACAAAGTGCTCAAAACAATGTTGCAGTGTATGGTGAACAATATGAAAACCAATTGGTACCGCATGGTGTTTTCTTCCCTATGGGCATACATCACAACAATCAAAGAATCTACAGGGTTCACACCCTTTCAATTAGTATATGGGATTAAATCTATACTTCCCATTGAGTGTGAGATCATGACCTTGGACTCACCCAACGAACTTCTCACTGACACCAAATGTTTTGAACAAAGGTTGGTATAGTTGGATCTTGTTGATGAAAATTGACGAGAATATCTCTAGAATAACGAAGCACACAAAAAGATGGTCAAAGCCTCATTTGATTGCAACATCACCCCTTAGACATTTATTGAAGGTGAGTTAGTTATCTTTTATGATGTTTCCCAAGAGGTGGTAAGGCCCAGGAAGTTTGAGGCATTATGGAAGGGTCCATACATTATCAAACATTGGCTCCTCAAGGGGGCATACATATTATCATAGATCAATGAGATTTTCCTAAAAAATACCATCAATATACTCTACATCAAAAAATGTCACCCATAAGAATGTTTGAGTAGCCCTAGAATGTACACGTATGCACCTTGAGTTATTTTTTATGATGATCACCTCATCACGGACCCACTCTAAAATCACTTTCCCATCATGTGTCAAAAATGGATAATCCACCAATATATCATTATAAATTTGCTTATGGTGCTTCTTGATGTTCACAAAACCTCACTGTCGCAGCTTGGGCCATATAATCTCCTGACGAGAGACCCTATCTCTTCAATGGACTTTGTATTGGGTCAACCACCAACAATCAATATGAATATGACACCAGCATAGGTCTCTTGTTCGATGCCTCCGACTTAGGTATCCATCACCTAGATGTATTCCTTGAATCCCAAATTGTTTTTATCACAATTGAGAAAACCTTTCAAGTTCGTGATCCACACCTTTTTCAGAAGTATCTGCATGCATAAAGGTTAGCTCAAAATTTTGATCATATCACATTTACACATATACAAAGGGACCAAAATCATATATATTACTGCATAGCTAATCAAGTCCTACACTGGCATGCATCACATATATATAACGATCACGATACATTAACGATAAGCATAATATCCATCTCAAAAAATGCAGATATACATCAAATGTATAGAAGGATAAGACACATCATAAGTGCTGCAAAAAAATTTCATTCATGTATACATATCAAAAAATATATATCAGTACAAAAAATAGTTGTACATCCACTGGCTCATGACCAGGTAAAATAAGTCCTCAAAAAATAAGGGAGCATCCTCATAATCAGTGCTTCCTCTGGTACATACATCAGACACCCTACATCTAGGGATGGGGCCCTCCCCCCTTCTCCTATGGTCCAATCTCCACATCAGGTTCCAAAATGGGATCGGTGGTGGCCACCACCATCACAATGCACTAAAGAACCAATCGATGTGCCATATTGTGTGCGATCTTTGTGTCCACCACCACCTCTCCCAGTCTTGCCCAACTGTCATTAGGTGTCCCACTTTTCAAGGCCTCGACTTGGCCCCACGCATCCTCATAGTCTTGGATTCATGCCATAAAAGCTACTAACTGAGCCTTTGCTACCTTGGCACACACTCACAGTCTCTCCATCTCCCTCGAGGTAGATGAGTTGGACCCTTCCCCAGAGGTGCCCCAGAGGGACCATCGATCACAAGTCGTCGACAATGTGTTAGCCTCTCAAGTCACTCCTCCTCCTAAACATGCCACGGTAACTGAGGTACAATAGGATCACCAACCACTCTCATCCTCCATGGGTGATTGCCTACTAAGAAGGCCAGCTATCATCCATGCGGGTCAACATCTGCAAATAAAAATACATGATATCAAAATAATATTAAAAAAATGCATCACAAAGCATACATGTTAAGAAACAGAAATGCAAAAATAACAAGTCACATACATGTTGACCCCCAAGCCTGACAAGGTGGGAACTCCATATATAGATCACCCATAAAGTTCACTCCACGATATGGGTACTCAAGCATCATTTTAGGATTAGACCAAAATCAACCCTCTAGCTTGACATTCCAGTCATGCCCTGTTGCACCTCCACCATCCCGTGGCTTCAAAAGTGCCTACCATCTCATCTTGGAGTACCTAGTAGGACCTAGGGGCGTTTTTATAAAAGGTTGTAGCATCACAACCCTCTCGTATATGACGTTACATAAAATACTAGCATAACAGAAGCTTTGAGTCTCTCCCATCCAAACCTCCATCAACTGGGAGGTCATCCCCCTGTACACAGAATTGGCCCAGTCAAAAAAATGCCCCGCTTGTAGCTTCTGTAATACTGTGATTTTGGGCCCTAATACCCAATGTGGGGCCTTCAAATGTTCCAAGAACATGATCATCGCAAGTGTTGCTCGCTCGGCAAGATCTAGGATAGATGCCACTATGATGCACCCATCCTTAATACGGTTGGGCCTGTAGTGGGCATATCTATGCCCATCCTCGAATATCCACTTGCCCAGTTGGCAGGGGATGCCGAAAAATTCTCCTCGAGGTACCAAGCTTGTCACATAATATACATCTACCATGCACTTATCAGTAGATCTATCCCTGTGATGATAAATAACTGTCGATCTACATTCCACATCTCGAGAAAAAATCGTAAGAACCCATCATGTAAACTCAAAAGGTGGTTATGAAGTCACTTTAGTAACCCCCATCCAGCTAGTGTCCTTCTGGCGCCTGCAAGGGATGCCAATCCCTCTCTCATCACAACATGCCCATCCTGCCACCAAGGTTATAAATTTAAAAAAAATCAGCCTCCTAGGATGTAAAAAACCATTGTTCATGTATCACACATTTATGGACATCATAGATATGCACATCATGTATCTATTTCTTGAACATAGGTGAAGTACATGCTTATGCCATGGTGACACCATATCGAGGCCCACGTGTCTGTTATTGACGTAGATGCATGGGCAATGCGTCCTATGGTTTCTGAGTTGTGACGTCGCCAAAACAACGACACCACAACTTCTGGACAATCAGTCGCATAAATTGTGCGACTGTTAACCCTTTTCCCATGAGGTCTCTGTGTGAGTCCCTTGGAAACATGCAGAGACTACATGACTCAAACTCAGTAGCTCGCATGGTCCAAGTTTTTTGACCCTAAAAATGTTGTACATGGCACCCCTATACGACCTACTTAGCCTAGTCTACACAAATTGACAAAGCAAGTGTTTAGTGTTGTAACTTGTCTATCCCCGCGCACTACATAGGTGCACTGGTTGAACGCAATGACAAGAAATAACTTTGGCTGGTTCCAAACACATCAACCAAATATTGGCAATGTGATTTTTTCTAAAAATATTCATGAATTATTAAGAAATAACTCCTCGATTAGCTTTGGCCTCCCAAAATAGTAAGTGAAAATGAGGTGGCATTGGGCCACTTTTCCCTATATATAACCCTTTTCAACATATTCATGATCCCAGTACAAGATCTCAGGGCCTCTGCTTTCAAAACTGTTAGAGACATAAGGATTAGAACCACACCATGTTCATCATGGTACCCTTCATTCCATTTGAACCCAAAACTCATTTTTGGACTAGCAACATGCTCAAAGTACCACTTCAGGTGCTCCTATTTCTTTTTTCAATTAATCTTATTTAGTCACTTTCAAATTACTTATATGATAAAAAATGATGTTTTCACTTGGGGTATTTCCTTTTAAATTGCAGGAACGTCAACAAACTTCCTATCATGTTCGACACCCTCATGGACAACAATGGAGTAGGTATCATTCATCACTCATCATGATAGGATTCCCACAAAGCTTTGCATTTCTTGACATAATTTCTCTAAAATGCACCATAGGGTCCATCATTTAAACCACATTTACCATAACCTTCCCTTGCATATGGTAAACTACCACACCGGTCAATAAAGCCTTCCCACTCATGGATCACCTCATGTTATAGAACCCCACATACTATTGGGATCCATGACCATATACCTAGGCTCGGGTACCACTTCATATTACATGCCTTGAACTCCATCCTCATTATTCTTCACTCATTGCTTACCAACCCCATTCGCAGGCCACCCCTTGTATGTTGTGACAGATCAAGACATACGCACCACCGCATTCTACATTTGGCTTACCATTCACCCATATTACAGTAGACCATCTGGGTCACTTCATTCGCCTCACCAACCCAACACGAAGACCAACCAATGGGGCTCCCGCCCTCAGCGAAAATGCCATACCTCCATCATTATGCTGGTCACCATTTTCATGGGGCACCCATCACCATGTTTGTACATCCAAATCACCTCCATATTCTTTTGGTAAGAGTAAAAATATTTTTTAGGAAAAATGTTCCCACCCTTACTTTCATGTCTTTTTACCCGGTGAAAATTTCTAGTCACCCTTGGTTGAAGCTTGCACATCATCCATAATAACTTACCCTTTTCACGCCACTCAAAACATACTTACACCTACCCTAGAATTCCTACCAACTCCAGGTCGATCCATGTCAGCAAAAGCATTTTGACTGCCACCATTTCTATTATAGCTCCGATCTTGGGCCAGTTGGCCATATCCATTCATATCATCAGCTTTCATTATCATGCCTTGTTTGACACACACTATTACTGTCTGTTTTCACCTTATATTGATTCCCTGGATTAGCATTTCGCGTGGTTGACGCTTATTTCCTGTCGACTTCAACACCCATATTTGAGGATCAAGGTAGTACCTTGGATACTCCCCCCTTTAAGGGACATCCTTGGGTGGCACAATGGGAATCACTATTCCCCATTGATTTCATTGGTCCCCCTCACTTTCAACACCAACACAAGTTTTCATGTCAAAGTGGTACCATACTTAATGACTGTTACATTTATTTGAAGAACCACGTATCACTAAGCACCTCATTTAGAAGTTCTTACATCACGATACAGGGGGGGTACCCAAATTCAAAGACCCATACATACCTCATCACCTCACAAAAGCAGTGCTTCACATTTCTTATGCATGGGGGAACCATATTCAGTCTATTTGTTAAGAAACACCCTTGAGGGCATCAACAACTATCATCATCAGCCGTCAACATGTCAACCACCACAACGTTGATTGAAAATAACCATTTCCTATAAGATTGTAATAATTTGTCACTAGTCATCATAACAAGCACGGCACATGCTCGCCTTGTATAGACACTTTTTAATTTTTAGGTTTTCTTCAAATCATGGTTATCCTTTATGATCAGTCAATGGCATCCCCTACTCATCTCCATAACAAGTTATTCTCTCTCTCAAGAAGTTGATCAAATTCATTGTCAAAACAAAAAACATGATGTATTTCAGCTATATGTTTTCTCCTAACCTCGTACATCAGGGGTAACCGTTAACGCTAGAAAATCGTACACATATTGTTTATACAGTCCAGAAGAATTTTAAAGCCATCCAACATAGTGCACAAGTGAATATTTTCCAGCTGAAGACATTATGAAGTTAACAATTTTTAATTTCTCCTAAGGTACAAAGTATATGGAGTTAAAAAATTGAAGTCTGTGTGGCTATTTCTTTGATAGAAACACATTGTGTGGTATTTCCTTTGAAAGTCGCGCAGTTAAGAAAATGGTGAACTTAGTGAATTCAAGACCACATCCCACACTTGGAGACGATTCCTTGACAGGATCTCATTCAAGGATAGTTGAATTCGAGTTGCCCTAAAGATATGAAACCCTCAATGGAATCATCTTGTCCTACTCATAAGTCATTATCATTCAAGAACCAAGAGAGGAAATATGGATTAAAAAAATCTATATAAATATGCCATGGGAGAACCAAAACATGAGACAATGTCATGCTGGACAAATTTCTATCAGAGCAACCCAACATTTCATTATTGAAGAAGAATAAGAGCACTAGCATGTTGGCCATATTTCTTCTAAGCAATACATCATCTTAGTGAGAGGAGAAGAGTCCACCATTGAGAGAGTCTTCATACTTCTTTGAGAGAGAGGATAATCTTGCAAAGAGATTGAGGAAAGGAACCTCCTTATTGAGTATTTTTGAGCACCATG
This sequence comes from Pinus taeda, assembly GCA_000404065.3. Taxonomy (NCBI): domain Eukaryota; kingdom Viridiplantae; phylum Streptophyta; class Pinopsida; order Pinales; family Pinaceae; genus Pinus; species Pinus taeda. The sequence continues at coordinate 19,415 of APFE030250883.1, read as the reverse complement.
TATCAAAGAATTCTCTTCAAGTGTTTAATATTCATTTATTATATTCATCTTATACCACTAGCAGCCAATAAAGGGAGTTTTTCCCATTATTTTGTTGACCTATTTTCTTTGTTGAGCATTATTTGTGTCTTTATCTCTTTTTTTTTAGTTCATATTTGTATAGGCATTGTTTTCTCTATTTGTAATTCTTTTTTCATCTAAGCTTGTTCACTAACCACACCAACTATGTTTGTATTCCTTTGCAGGGAACAACCAACTGCTAAGGAGGCATCTTTTGGTACGCCATTACTACAAAACCACTACTACTTATATGCTACTCTAATTCAAGAAAACTTGTCCTATCAAAGAAAAAATGACCTCTATCCTAAAGCTAATCTAAATTCTCAAACAAGTCCTAGTTCTACTATTTTAGATGGTCTTCTGAGAGACTTCTTACTTAATGGAATTTGATCCCAACAAATAGAGATGTATAGAGAAATGTGGAGTAAAGGACCAACTACTTGGCCATAGATGGTCCTATAGGGTGTTTTCCTAAGATTGGTCACTAAGTTTACCTTCGTCCCATGGGGGTGGTCGAGTCTTGACCTTCTTGGTGATCAACCATGACAAGAAATTCCCCGCCATGAGTTGGGTAGCCTAAAGGAGAATTGCTCGCACCATGATCTAACCTAACTCCCTCTGAATCAAATTTCTTACATGCTCCAGTTTTAGACCATGTGATGGTGAAGGATTTTAATCTCCCTAATATGTAAACTCTCTATTTCTCAATGTAAGAGATAAGTGGCAGTTGTCTTAATGGTTCTTGACTCAAGTTCAAATATAGTTGTGCCAACGAACAAAACCCTAAAGGGCTGGCTCTTTTGTGAACAACCCACTTAGTGTAGGATGTAGCCTCACCCGAAGTAGTATTGGGGTATGATAGAACCAAGTTTCTGCGTCGAGAGGTTAGTGTGAAAGGTTCCTATGGATCCTAGGGCTTGTTCTAGTCTTCGCAAACCCTAACCCTTAAAAGATAAATTATTGCAGTAACTCGCCAAAACAGAATCTAAACCTTCATGAACGGTTTTAACCGCTCATAACATTAATTAATTAAGTCGATCTACTACTTTCATGCATCAATTAAACATTCATTCATATAAATTTAGATACAAAATGAAAATACAGAAACTTGTAGAAGTAAATACAGATGCATAGATACAAAGTAGAGCTTCAAAATAGTATTTTATTGATATAATCGTTCGGTCACTGACTCTTCTTCCCTATGCACTCTGCTGCAGGGGCCTACACACTCAGCCTGCAGACTTACCAAGGTCTCTGGGCACTCAGCTGCAGGAGCCTTCCCCTTCACCTAAGTACAGGAAACAAACTTTCCTGTGTTAGCTTACCTGCCCATACAATGATCTTCCATTCTTAGTTACCTCTTAGACTCGCTATGAATCTTCTATATATAGCCTTCGACTCAAAACTCCCTATATTCTAACAAATTAAGGGACTACATCCCCTTTTTATTCTTATGACCTTCGTGCTCTGCTCCCTCAAAACGCAAATACTTTACAACTATATCAAAATTTATTACAAAACTTTACCCCATGGGATACTATCCCAATAGATCCCCAACACAATTTAATGACTCGTCCTCGAGTCACACTGCTGGTGCTTACATCTTTACCTACAGTTCATGAAACTCCAGCTTTAAAACCTACAGGTATGACGTTCCTTGCATAGCAGCCTGTTGCACTTCTTCAACCAACTTTTCAGTAGTTGGGCCTTCAACTACAAGGCACATGGTCCTCTGAGTCTGCTGCATCCCCTTGAGCTTACTCTGTACTAACAGAGTCAACTGGATATCCTCATCTATCCATGGATGCATCTGTGGAGATATAATTGCTTCCTTGCGACGCAACTCATCAATTTCATTTTGGACAAGCTTCCCTTCTTGCAACCAAGTGAACCATTATACTGGTGCCAATGTTCACACAATCGATCAGATTTCATTGAGTTGCCTCTAATTTTCTCTAATATATGATCCAATCTTTTGTAGGGTTGGATCCTCCTACAGTGAGGTCCATAACTCCATGGCTTGCTCAAACAACTCAGTTCAACCCTTTACTACTTCTTCTAAATTCGACATGCCTTCTTTGTTAGCAAATCCACACTACTCTCTAACTTTTGTAGGAGTCATGGGATGCAACTTCAATTGTAGCTCTGATATCTGCAACTGTATCTCAAGCTAGACTTGGTCGATTTCTTTCTTAGACTCCTTCACTGTAGCGATAAGATTTTGGATCTTCTCCGCAAAGGCTTCTTTGGTCGGAATATTGAGCTCTGGCAGCTTACTACAAGCCTGTGCAATGAATAATTCCAATTGTTGGCTCTGTGCTACGATTTACTCTTTCCCGTTAAGAACCTGCACCTTCTCCTAAAAAATATGTTGGTTGTTTCTTTTAGCTTCACTAATTACCACTAGCATGCACTACTCCCGAATCCGCAATTCATTAGACAACCCTTGGTGTAGTTCGCGAAGGGTCCGGATAGGGAGTGTCGTGAGGTTTAAACCCAGTTTCTTCATCTCCATTAGTTGGGCCCTTTCTTCTTTTGTCTCAGTGCATAGGGATCCTTTTGGTAACTGAACGACGTGGAGATCCAAAGTCCTGCCTGTATCCATGCTTACCTGTAACCTACCCATTTGGATCTACAACTTGCGCAGATCTAGTTGAACCTTTCCCAGTGCCTACTGGTACTGTTACTTGAAGTGGAGTCGAATATCAGCCATCGTATCATAGAACATGTTTCCAATATCATATAAATCTCCTTCAGTAAGGACTAAGGGGGTTGTGCCTACTGATCGGTCGAAATTTTGTTTCTTGCATGGCCTAGTTGATGTTTGTTTGTTTCTTTTCTAGACCACAAAGGGGTATTCTAGCTGTGCACCCCCTTCCTCTTCTTCCTCAGTTTATTCCTGCTTAGTGTTTTCTGTGTGTCTAACTATTCAACATCGATGGTGTCCTGCGACATCATCATCTCTTCTACTGCTCTTTCTTTGGCTATCACTTCTTTCTCTCTGGTAGCAGCTTCCTTTTTTTGCACAGTGATGAGCACCATCGGTCGAAATTTTGTTTCTTGCATGGCCTAGTTGATGTTTGTTTGTTTCTTTTCTAGACCAAAAAGGGGTATTCTAGCTGTGCACCCCCTTCCTCTTCTTCCTCAGTTTATTCCTGCTTAGTGTTTTCTGTGTGTCTAACTATTCAACATCGATGGTGTCCTGCGACATCATCATCTCTTCTACTGCTCTTTCTTTGGCTATCACTTCTTTCTCTCTGGTAGCAGCTTCCTTTTTTTGCACAGTGATGAGCACCATCGGTCGAAATTTTGTTTCTTGCATGGCCTAGTTGATGTTTGTTTGTTTCTTTTCTAGACCAAAAAGGGGTATTCTAGCTGTGCACCCCCTTCCTCTTCTTCCTCAGTTTATTCCTGCTTAGTGTTTTCTGTGTGTCTAAC
>APFE030250883.1:0-13694 GCA_000404065.3 Pinus taeda | reverse complement strand
TTTGTAAATAAGTTATTTTTAGACATAGTTAGTAGTATTTAAACCCTTCTCATGCATTTAGAGAAGGGTCCAAAAATTTATCAAAAACTTGTACTCAGAACATGCACTTTTTCACACTCCGAGGAGGTTTTGGTGAATGAATGGAACATGATTTATTTATTTTTGCATCTGATATCTGCTACTGATGTTGCACTTCTGTACTCTTAGTTGATGTTGGATTGAGAAGAGATAAATCGTTATCGCTTGAAGCTCATGAGTAGAACTAGTTATAAATGGTACTTCTATCTCTTAACTGTTTCTATCTGATATTTAAGCTTAGTTGTTTATATGTTAATGCTTGAATTCCTGAGCTATCATTTGGCACTTTTGTACGGTGATAGCTATTTATTTGTGCTTGACATGTGAACAACTTACTATGCGATATGCTTCTCACAACTATTTCATCTAACTTTTTATGCGAAGTAGTTCATCTATATTGAATACTTTTCTTATAATAGTTGAATGATCTTTATTACCAATTGTTATTTGAAATCATTTTAGATCACATAACAGAAAAATCTTACCCTGGGTTAGCATAGATTTAGATGTTGTTGTTTTTTTTTAGAATACAATTGCATATCATTAGATTAAAGTTAGAATTAGAAGCATCTCAATTAGAATCTTTTAAAGCTAGGAACATCAATCAATCTTACACACACACACAAATTGGGAAACTAGTCCCATTATCCCCAGTCGGACCCGCTATACCAAACAGAAAAGGAGCTGCCAACCAAGGTCCAGACCGGGTGGGTATCCCCCTTGTTGTTGAACCGATTTTTGGGGCTTCAACATATTTGGTGCTAGAAGGAGGGCCTGAAACTCCAAATGGAAAGTAAGTCTAAATCTAAATACCATTCGTAGAGTAAATCGCCGTCAACATCTCCCCGACTTATCCATTGCATTTAGAAGCTTTAAATCCATACCAAAAAGTCGTAGGATCAACAACCGGTGTTACAAACCCTAACATTTCAGAACAATCTAATATTGAACCACCTGAATTTGAATCTCTGATTCACAAACTTCAGCAATTTTCTATATCTCCTCCAAGATCTGATAAATCTCAAGGCAGCATGACTGTGCAATATAACCCTGCTCATCCCTTGACCAGATTAAAGAGCGAAAACTTTGGTGTACAACCAACTAAATTACCTCTACCCACTAGGAAGAGAGCAAGGAAATCACCTAACGGGTCCGATAGCAAGACTCTTTCACCATCATCATCCATCTCAACTTCCTCACCGCGAAGTCAACCATCCACTCTGCCGCTCCAGAGCATTGTTCACCAACCTAGTGGTACATCTACATCCCCTTCTCAATCATCTGGAGTTATTATATCCTCATCTTCTCGACCTCAGGGATCATCTTCTCCACTTCCTTCTGTTAGTAAATCAACAATGGATCAATCTCCATGGAACAATCCAGGGGCAGCCTTAATGCCTGCGCCCTTGAGTTAGCTGCCAGCCCATCCTGAAAAATGGTTGCCTAAATTCAATCCTAAAGAAGGCATACTAGCAGAAGAGCATATCAATAACTTTATGCTATCCATAAATATTAATGGAGTTACCAACGAAGATGCTGTCGTTCGACTTTTCCCATATACCCTCCAAGGAACAGTCGGATCATGGTATTTTTCACTACGATTTGGATCTATTACTAGTTGGGACATCTTTGAGGAGCAATTCCTCATTAAGTTTGATGATGATAGGTCTATTGTGACGCTGATTAGTGACCTGTCAAACCTTAGAGCCCAGTCAAAATAACCCATCAAAGACTTCAATTCTCGTTTCAATAAAATATTAAACAAAATTCCTACCACTTCCAAGCCTAGTGAAGAAGTACGAAGTGAATGGTACATTACTGCATTACCATCAAATATAACAATCTTCATGGATAGGGCTAATAAGACAACTTTGGCTAAAAAAATGAAAGAAGCAATAGTTGTAGAGAAACGGATTATAGCCCTTGAAAAGAAGATCGCGATCGAAGAACGGAAGTCTAAGAAGGTAACATTCAAAGAAGATCCCAAGAAAAAGCAATCGAATGATCGTTTTGATTTAGAAGGAGTGAAAAAAGTTTTGAAGACCATGTCTAATGAGATGGTCGATAGCAAGAAACAAGTGGCATAAACTTCTTCAAAAAATACCTACAGAGCTTTTAAGAGAAACCCTTCAACTGATTCAAAGCCTCCCAATGCTATTACAAATGCTGAATTCGAGGAAGAAGAAGAGGAGTTCACTACTGAAGGGAAAACTGATGAAGAAGAAGTCGTAGAACTACAAGGAATGTGGGATTTCATCCTCCCACAAGAAGAGGATCAAGAAGCATTCCTGGTTAGTACACGAAGCAGAAATCAGCTTGATCCCCCCCAAACTACCCCTAAGCCAAAGAGCGCAAGCTCAACAATGAAGGATAAAGTCCCACCAAAGAAGAAAACATCTAAAGCGACTCAAACCAGCCCAGTCCAAATAGATTCCTCTACTCCATATAAGACGGTGATCATTTCGGATGAAATGGAGTACAATATTATAGAAGATATGAAGAAGACTCGGGCCAATATCACTCTTTACGAATTGAGCAAGTTAAAACACTAGCAAAAGATAATTTTGAAAGAATTACATGTTGTGCCAGTTGCACCTTTGCCTGCCACTGTAATTTCTCAAGCTTCCCATGACATGGGTAGACCTCCGACTAATGCAATTAACAAGGTTGATCCAAACGACGTCGTATTAATTGGAGGTAGATCGAGATCTCATACTCCCCCCTTTCTTCTTACTTATGATTTTTTTAACAAAAATGTGCATAATTGTTTAGTGGATTTTGGAGCTTCATTGAATATTTTACCGAAGTCAATATGTACAAAATTGAATGTTCAACCACACAAGTCTGTTGTGCGCATAGTCTAGCTAGACCAATCATAAGTCGAGGTAATTGGCGAATTGAATCAAGTTACCTTAAGGCTTTCATCCAACCCAAAGGTATGTCAAGTTATAGATATTTTGGTTGCTGATATTCCAGAATTTTATGGCTTAATTCTTAGTAGGGATTTGTCAGAAAAACTTCATGAATACTTCGCAACTGATTGGTCGCACATGTTTCTGCCCTACAATGGTAAACCAAATCAAATAAAAGTTGAACGAGAACAACATCAAAAGTACATAGTAACAGAACTCGAGGGGGAAAATGAACCAGTAGCATATAACAACATTGTTATTGGCAATTACTCAGTAGATTCTTTCCTAGGGAATTTTAATGCTTATACGTCACCTTATTTAGAACATTCTGTTTTATCTCAAGTCAAATTTTTTTCTCAAACGGATAGTTCTAAATGTATCAATTTTTTAGATAGTCTTGTAAATAAATATTCATTTTGGAAATTATTTTTTGATGGTTCTAAATCTAATGAAGGAGCAGGAGTAGGATGTGTGCTAGTTAGTCCAGAAGGAGATAAAACTATGTTAACTTGTAGACTCAAATTTGATTGCACCAAAAATACAATTGAGTATGAAGCTTTAGTCCAAGGGTTGGACAAAGCAATCAGATTAAATGTCAAATACCTTCAACTTTTCGAAGACTCTGAAATTGTAGCCAGACAGGTTTGTAATAATATACATTGCTTATCAGGTCATTTAAAACATTATCAATCTTTAGTTCAAGATCTGACTGAGCACTTTATAGAATTTAATATTTCATCAATTCCTAGACTCCAGAATGCAAGTGAAAAACTTTTGGCTAACGTAGCTTCTAAACTTATCCCTTCAGAAGATTTTAGTCCTGATAGATTTTCAATATAATTAATATTTAGACCTTCTATTCTTGACAACATCACAAATTGGAGAATATTCAACGACGATCCTGATATCGTGAGTTTTCTCACATCCGAAGGATCTTATACCAATCAAATAATTGACGAAGACCAACATGACCGACAATTGGAACAAGATAGCACTAACAATGTTATACCTAAGTCGGTAGTCAAACTAGAAGACCTTTATGATTTAAAAGATCGGTTTAAAAGATCTACTAATTCAAAACTCCAAAGTTCAACTTTGAATTACGAATTAGTAAATCTAGGAGCTGATACCAAACCCCAAAACATTAATCTAGGCCTTGGCCTAACTCCTGAAGAAATATTAGCATATATCCCTCTTTTGAGACAATACAAAAATGTTTTTGCTTGGAACTATGATGAACTTAAAACATATGACACTTCTATCATCCAACATACTATTCCAATGATGGAAAATGCAAAACCAGTCCAACAGAAGTTGAGAAAAATCCATCCTAACTCAACAAGTTATTGAAAGCCAAAATAATCTTTCCCGTTCAACATTCCAAATGGGTCTCCAACATGGTCCCTGTTAGAAGGAAAAACAGAGATATTAGAATCTGTATTGACTTTCGAAATCTTAATAAAGCCCGCCAAAAGGATAATTTTCGTTTGCCTCCTATGGAACAAATTTTGTAGGTAGTTGCTGGGTCAGAATTAATCTTCTTTTTAGATGGATTTTCAGGATACAATCAAGTGTTGGTACATGCTGACAATAAATTAAAAACCACATTCAGAACCAAATGGGGTACCTACGCATATAAAAAAATTCCTTTTGGTCTGATTAATGCTGGTGCGACATTTCAGAGAGCCATGGACATTGCATTCAGAGGTTTAGTTAATAAGCCTGTGGTAATCTGTTTTGATGATATAACTGTCTATTCCAAGACGCGAAGCAACCATCTCAGAGATTTAAAACAAATCTTCCAATGTTGTTTAAGGTATGGAATTTCACTCAACCCTAAAAAGTCCTTTTTCGCATTAAGTGAAGGAAAACTTCTAGGATTCATAGTGTCAAGAACTGGAATTGACATTGACCCTAATAGAATCAAAGAGATTTCCAAAATTTCCCTACCTCACAACAAAAACGCTATGCAATATTTGCTTAGTCAAATCAAATTTGTAAAGAGATTCATTCCGGATTTTTCAAGAATCGTGTCTCCCTTACAAACGATGATAAAAAAGAACTCAATCTTCAAATGGGCTCAAGACGAATATGAGGCATTCAATCTAATCAAACCAGAAATTATCAATGCTCCATCCTTAGCGACCCCAAATTTTTTAGAGCCTTTTGTTTTATATACATTTGCATCTAACAGGTCATACGCAACAATACTTACTCAGGGAAATCAAGAGAAGGCAGAAGCCCTGATTGCTTTCTTTAGTTCAAATTTACAGGGAGCTGAATTAAATTATTCAGATGTGGAGAAACAAGCTTACACTGTTTTCAAAGCAATCAAATATTTCAGGCCCTTTTTACTCAAAACCCGCACAAAAATCATTATACTATTTCCAGCGGTAAGAATATTTTAGTGCAAAAATATGTGGGTGAGAAAAGAGCCAATTGGGTTACTGCCTTACAAGAATATGATGTAGAAATCAAACCAGCAAGCATTGTAAAAGGTCAAGGCTTTTGAAAAATGCTAGCCGGAGCATCGCTGATATCTGAAATTCCATCTGTAGACATACAAGTGTATGAGGTAAGCCTAAACGATAATGATTCATTATATGCCGATATCATTTATTATTTGAAGAATGGGTATGCCCCCTCACACCTCAATCATACTAAGAAAAGAGCTATAAGGTTGAAAGCCAAACAATATCAACTCTTGAATAATGTTCTTTTTAGGATAAATTATGATTATGTTCTACTTAGATGTCTTGAAGAATCTGAAGTTAAATTTTTTTTGCAGGAACTCCATGATGGGCCAGCAGGTGGACACTATGCTGGAGACACTACTGCACATAGAATCTTATGGGCAGGCTATTATTAGCCCACATTATTCAAAGACTCGCACAATTACGTGAGGAAATGTCAAGTCTGCCAAACTGCCGCTGGGAGACAGAAGAAACTGTCCTTGCCATTACAACCAGTCAAAATTGAGCAACCTTTTGATCAGTGGGGATTGGACATAATAGGTGAGATCGTTCCTCACTCTTCTAAGCAACATAGATACATCCTTACAGAAACAGATTACTTTACTAAATGGGTAGAAGCAGTTCCACTCAAGACGGCTAATGCTGAACATATCATTGAATTCATAGATCAATTTATAATCACTAGGTTTGGATTTCCTTTCGCTTTAATGTTTGACAATGCATCTTACTTTTCTGGAAATGCAATGACTGAATTTGCACTTAGAAGAGGTTTCAAACTTAAATATTCTTCCAATTATTACCGACAGGGAAATGGGTTAGCTGAATCTACAAATAAAAACCTAATTAGGATTATCAAATAAACAGTTGACCAAAATCATAAAAATTTGCATGTCTTTAATATATGCTTTATGGGCAGATCGAATAACAAAGAAAGCCTCCATCGGCACTTCTCCATTCAATTTATTTTATGGAAAAGAAGTGGTTCTTCTGACTCATTTAGCAATCCCCTCTCTGTCTTTAGTTCAATATATTGATGAAGTACCAATTGCCTCCTTACAGCTAAGGCAAATGGAAATAATTAAGTTAGAAGAATAGCGAGAACAGGCCAAAAGAACTCATGCTCATCATCAAGCATTAGTGAAATCCTCTTTTGATTCAAACATGATGACTAGAAAAGATTTTCAGATGGGAGATCTGGGTTTAAAATGGGACAAGGCCCACGAGGAAAAAGAAAACATATAAAATTTCAATGAATGTGGCTTGGTCCTTTTCAGATTGTAGAAGTCATAAGTCTGTCCACTTTTATGCTGCAGGATTTAGCAGGAAAAAGAGATTCTTTACATGTTAATGGTCAGATCCTAAAAAAATATTTTCCCTAGAAGATTACTCTTTTATTTTGTAGATTATATTTTTATTTTAATAAAACCAGTTGTGAATTGTTACATTAGGAATTTACGAAAAAGACACCAATTCTCTTTTAGATTTTGATCTTTCGCTTGTATAAATAGAAAATCTTTTGGAAAATTGATCTTTATTATTGGAAGATACAGTTAAAGACTCTAGCCTAGATACGATACTAGTTTCAACTTCATAAAATTTGATGAAAACAACCTTTAGTGAGAAATTGTTTTATATCAGTGTAATGAAAGGTATCAATAACAAAATAAAGATTCTTTGTAGAACAACTCTTACCAAAAAAACTCTACTATTGTTGTCCAAAGCTATCTTAAGGAAACAATGACTTCCTCCCTACTAAGGAAATCATAACTTTGAGAGGAACAATCCAAGGATACACTTCATGTTAAAGAGTGAGGGGTCTCATCACTAGCCAGCTTATCATAATCACAGATATTATGACTTACTGACTTTTCCAATACTGCATACCACAACAGGGCAATGACTCAAGATTGTTGCAATCAAAAGACAAGGGGTCTTATCATGAGCTAGCTTGTTAAGCAGAGTTATAAATAAATTGAATGACTATGTCATAGATTGGCTATCAAACCAAGACATTGTTCTTTAAGAGTAAAATAAAATCAAAGCAATAAGTGTGGATGTGGATTCCTATTTGAGAGTTGTAGGTTTCTTTAAGTAGGATAAAGGATCATTGCTGGGTAACAGGTAACCCTGTCGAGGCTATGAACGCCTTCTGGCAGCAGAGGCTCTACCTATGACAAATGAGCATATTTAAAACTAATTTACAGAGAAGCCTTTGTTTTATCTTTATAAAACCAAGTAATGACTGATGTAAATATAAGGACTAGCTTGACGAAGTAAATAATCAGAGTTGAAAATAGTTGAAACAAAATATCATTGACAGGTTAGAACATAATGTACTTTATCTTTCAATAATAAAGTTTAATTTTCTGGAAAATTTTCTGTTTTGGAAGTATAGACAATTCAAAAGAACGACAGAGATAACTGGTTCTTCTAAGTGAATCGCCAATTGTTGTGGCCACCAACAACCCCCCTTTTTATTTAGTGTTGTGACTAATACTAAATAAATGGGGACCCTTAGCTAAAATTCAAAAAAATCAATTAGTGATTGTATTTCCTATTCAATAAAACTTACCATTGTAAACTTAAGAAAATACCTTTGAAAATATCTAAAAAACTAAAGTTTTGTGATGAGGGAAGACAAAATCACTCCTCAAAGGATATCGTATCGCAGAAAAGATAACATGATGCCTCTCTACAAGCCAAAACTCTAAGAATGTGAGATTGCGATGCGAGATCACATATTAAAAACATATATATCACATCGCATGCTTTAAAATGCACTTATGCTGAAAAACCGCAGAAAACGCCGATATGCGATATCGCATATCGCAAAATCGCACCTCGCAATAAATACATTAATGCGAAATGCGCATACTTACGAGTTTGTGATAATGCGACCATGCGATATTGCGATATCGCGATATCGCAATAAAGTAAAAAAGTGATCTTACGAAAGAATGAAAGAGCGATCATGCGATCATGCGATATTGCGATCATGCGATGCATCGTCTCATCGCAAATTTTTCTAGTTCATTATTCAAGGCAATGTGTTTCCATTAAACAAGATTGGTTATGTTCTTTAAATGCTCATTAATGAAGTAGTTGCCAGTTGTTAATGAAATCTAGTTTTGAGTTTATCAAAGAGTTAGTTCACGTAAGGTGGCATAATTTTAAATGTCTTCGGCAGTCAAAGCATTCCCGTCGTTATTTATTGTCATTAGTCTCACCTCACTTGTAAACTGCAGGAACGAAGGATAAAAGGTTATACAAAGCAGTGTACAGGAAACTATGGTGAAAATAGGTGAGGCTCTGATATCTGAAGACAGAGAAAAGGAACCATTGCACAAAGACACACCATGCAACAGAAACGTGGGTATTTTCACCTAGGAAGGCATACATAATCTATTTGAGGAAATAAATCCTAAAGTAATGGGATTTATGGCTACTATAGGCTCATCAAGGTTGTCTGAAGCATCAATTGCAGAGTTAGCTTGTTCATTCCTACACCGGAGAGTGGCAAGGCCCAAAATTCTCCCCAACACAGAAATGGTTAAAGGAATATTAGACAACGCTGACATCAAGACAGACAGTTTAGGGCTCAAGGTCAAGAGCTCCCAGAATCATTATTTTCACAAAATTTCAACTTTACATCCACTACAGGAAAACACACAAGAGGTGAAAATCGCACTAAGGAAGCCCAAATTAAGAAACAAAGGCAGTTTCCGATGCGTGATTAGCGCTCGCTGGGTAAAACTTCTCGAAATGGGAAGCCTCTAATTGCTCAGTATCCTGTAAGCCCGGTACCAAAAAGATGGTGCCAGCTCTTGCTGATTCCGTTTTGCAGCACATTTAAAGGCTGAAGTCAACCAACTGACTCTTATCAAGCAAATGCTGAATGCTTGCGACATTAAGGAGAAAATACATAAATAGTTAGTTTTAGATTTAATTTTAGAAATAGTTTTATTTTATTTTGCCTAGAAAAAGGACGGTCATTTAAACTGTATCCTAAATTTCTGTAAATAAGTTATTTTTAGACATAGTTAGTAGTATTTAAACCCTTCTCATGCATTTAGAGAAGTGTCCAGAAATTTATCAAAAACTTGTCCTCAGAACGTGCACTTTTGCACCCTCCGAGGAGGTTTTGGTGAATGAATGGAACAAGATTTATTGATTTTTGCATCTGATATCTGCCACTAATGTTGCGCTTCTGTACTCTTAGTTGATGTTGGATTGAGAAGAGATAAATAGTTATCGCTTGAAGCTCATGAGTAGAACTAGTTATAAATGGTACTTCTATCTCTTAACTGTTTCTATCTCCTGCGTTAGAGTGATATTTAAGCTTAGTTTTTTATATATTAATGCTTGAATGCCTGAGTTATCATTTGGCACTTTTGTATGGTGATAGCTATTTATTTGTGCTTGATATGTGAACAGCTTACTATGCGATATGCTTCTCACAACTGTTTCGTCTAACTTTTTATTCAAAGTAGTTCATCTATATTGAATTCTTTTCTTATAATAGTTGAATAATCTTTATTACCAATTGTTATTTGAAATCATTTTAGATCGCATAACAGAAAAATCTTACCTCGGGTTAGTATAGATTTAGATGTTGTTTTTTTTTTTTAGAATACAATTGCATATCATTAGATTAAAGTTAGAATTAGAAGCATCTCAATTAGAATCTTTTAAAGCTAGGAACATCAATCAATCTTACACACACACACAAATTGGGAAACTGGTCCCATTATCCCCAGTCGGACCTGCTATACCAAACGGAAAAGGAGCTGCCAACCAAGGCCTGGACCGGGTGGGTATCCCCCTTGTTGTTGAACCGATTTTCGGGGCTTCAAGAGGAAGGTGGTTGGTGGGTGGAATAAAGTAAGAAAATTCCTAAGATCACTCAGAACTCAAAACCAAGGTTGGGAGATGGTTGAATTTGCTCAACATGCTTGGAGAAGTTTCCTTGTAAGATGATGAAATTAGTGAGGGTCTTAGTGAAAGAAAGGAATGATCATGGATGGATGATGTTTGAAGGAGGTTGATGGATATGAGATCTCTCTTTAATTTTGAAATACCCTCACTTCATCAAACATTGATATTTGTGCAAAAATCATGTAAACAAGGAGAATTTCAGTAAGATAGGAAAATAGAGTTTAATGAACTAGAGGTCTACTTCATGCAAGAGGAAAACTTCCAGAATAAGATGGAATCATTGATGAGATATACTGTAAGGCTAAAGATGGAAGAAATGATGACTAGGTCCTACTCTTGCAACTTGATCAAATGTTTCCTTAGGTATAGAAAAATCTAAATTCTAAGAGAAAGTAGAATTCTGTCCTTTTGGGGCTGCATAGGAGTCCATTCCTTAAATCATGATTCCTGAAGGAAGAAGTGATGCCAAAACACTTATTGATAGATTTTTTATGGTCCTTTATCTCTTCTAAAATATTGCTGAAGTAAAGCAAAAATGGAAGCAAACTAATAAAAAAATTAATTAAATCTACACTACTTGCAATGAAATACTTCTAAGGACAATTTAACCATGAATCTATGAAATCAATATAAGCATACAGATACAAGAAGAGGAACCTTTTCTACTAGGGTTGGTGCTTAACCCAAGAGCTTCAACCATCTGAGTTAAGTCAGTAATGGATCAAGAAAAAACTGATTCTCATTATCAAAACGTAAAATTACATAGCAATGTCTTCCACAAGTTTGGAGCTCAAAAATAACTAGATTTTTTATAGCCAAAATTTGAATCCTAATGAGGCTCTAGGCATCTTTATTTATAGAACTGAATTTTCCAATGACTTCCTTAAATCATGGGAGGCTTGGCTCCCAAAATCGTGATGAACTAATTCTTTGACTATCACTTGCTTGGCTGCCTTTTGATCTACATGACTTGGGTGCTTGTACTCCAAGCTAGTGTGATTGAGGTAGGAATATTTGAATGAGTTAGGAGTAATTGAGGAGGATTTACCTCCTACAATATCTCTTCCTTGTCCCATTCGAGTTTTAGCATTTAAGCTTGCAATTCCCTGATTTTCTCTCACAAACCTGCATTCAAGGCACACTAGTCCACTAGGAATAATATCTAACTTTGACTCATCTCATTAAACAAAATATAATCAAAATATGTAATAAATTGTGAGAAGAGTTGATTTCAATAATCTAGGAGATGAATTAAGGTCCATATAGTTACCCAATGATGAGGCTTATCATCACCCCCCTACTGCAATTGTTGCTCATCCTCTGAGCAACTCAATCAATATCCATATCTTTCATAGCCCTAGTGGCTTCCCTGATATCCCATGCTTATGTTGTGGTTTCCTCTTCTTGTGCATATACTCCTACCTTCCTTTCTATCTCCTCCCATTTATTTCTTTCTTCCTCTTACTTCCTTCCTTCTAACATCCCCAAGATTAGTGGTGGACTGAGTCTTAAGCCAATCCAATTGACTTTGAGCCTTTGGATGGTTTGCTTATACATGGGTGTCCTATTCTGTGCTTCTCTCATTCTTTGAGGAGAACGACACTCTTTGATTTTCAAACTGTATGGCAAAGTATTCCATCTAATTTGGAAAGCTTGCATGATATCATCCCCTAACAACTTGAACATATCCTCAAAATGTGTAATATCTTTCTCTTGGGCAGCAAGATACCTTGGTGCAAGTTGAGGATCATTTGGAGTTAAATTATCTGTGCTGATGACAACCATTGGATTTGACTGCTCAACCCTTATCATGAGAAGATATGTTTTTTCCTTTGTGAATATATTCTTCATTTATGTAGCCCTTGCTTCCTCGTGTTTCATCCATGATGCCAAAGCCATCAACTCTAAATCCCCTAGTTTTGCATTTGGGTCCCATACATTCAGATCTATCAAGGACATTTTATGCAAGTAGAACTCAGACATCTTAGCCCTATCCTCCAATGTGCTTTGATCACAAATATCAATGAAATTTATATAATCCTGGAATGGCATAGTGCCTCTCTATGCTAGGGTCTTGATTTGGAACTACAACCACTCTTCCTTAAGGTATAATGCATAGGACTTAGCTGGCATCCTGCACTAATTGTCTCTAAAGATAGACTGGCCATGGTTGCTAATTGATTCTCTTTTTCTTGCAGTTGTCCTTTCAACCATGCATTTTTTGCCTCCAACTGAGATTTCATTATGGCCTTTCTATCCCTGGGGCTACTTAGTTCACTTCCCATCTCTTTGAGATTTTACTCCATGTGACCTATGTCTTCTACTCCCTTGGACTTGGAAATCTACATCCATCTATGTGTTCTTGCTCTTTCTTTCTGAAGCTCAAAGAATAATGGGATGGAAAATTTTTGTGGAATGACCCTACCCCCTTCAATAAATCTATAGTAGGCGTGAAGGTTAGCTTCAGGACTAGGTTCCTTTAGCTTTGGGTCCTCCATCTTTGTTTCTTGCTGCATACTCCCTTCTTTATCCAATTTTTGAGTTTCTTGTAGGTTTAGCAGAGTTTCTAGTAGGATTTCCTCTGCTTTCTATAGATCCTATTGTGTATAATATAGGATGTCTTTTCCCTTGGATGAGGTATATCTAGTCATAGGCTTTCTCACATATGTGATAGGAGACTTAGGGAGGTTTCTCCTGAGGATCCTTGTACTTGAGTTTTTATAAGAGGAGCCATCTTCGCTCACTATTTAGGTGAGTCTTCAATAATAATAGGGACCTTGTGGGAGTTTGAGGTTTTCCCTGCCTTATCCTTGTACTTTTTCCTGTTCTAAAGTATAATGGGGTTTGTGTCTCTATTTTTCCTTTTCGTTTGATGGGGGTGCTAAGGGCAGTGAGGGCAACTGCTACCTCTCTCAGTGGGTTCTGGAGACACCCTAGGTGACTCCTCCTTGTCTTCTACCTCCTCTTTTCAATTTCCCTTTTCATCTTTGTCTTTCTCCTATTCTTCTTCCTCTATTTCCTAACCTTGTTCATTAGTTTTCTCGTTGACATCTTCTTTTGTTGCTTCACCACTTTTCTTCTCTTTTTCTTGCTCTTCTTTCTCATATATTTCCTCTTCATCCATCTTTGCTTCTTCACCTGCTTCAGTCTTCTCTTCATCCCTTTCATTGGTAGTAGGGCTCTTTTCATATTCGAGGGATTTTATATCATCCTTTGTGTGAATGTCTTTGAAAATTGGCCATGTGATAGGAATTCTAAGGTTGTGGAGAGAATATTCTATGATGATTCTAACTAA
>APFE030250877.1:1144-18890 GCA_000404065.3 Pinus taeda | reverse complement strand
TAATTAAATTAGGAATGTGAACAGTCATCGAGAGATGAACTGAACAATCACTCCCTATTGTATATAACAATGACCTACCTATGGAATAAGATACGAATCAGTTGTTTGTTTTGTGGAGTTACTGCCTGGCCTAACAAATGTAAACCAACCTTGACTCCTTTGGAGGCTGGTGCAAAGTTATCAATTATGGATACTTATGATCCTGTGATGAAACTGTATATCGGCAGCTTCTTTGCAGCCTCATACATCTAACAACTACAAGGTCTGATTTTAGTTTCTCAATTGGAATGTCCCAGATTTATGGATTAGCCAATAGAATCACTAGAAAGTGGCCAGGAGGATCCTTCAATCTGTCAATGTAACTCTTAATTATGATCTTCAGTGTGAGAAAGTTGTGGATTTCAAGCTTGAAGGTTATTCACATTCAGATTGGGCGGGTTGCAGTGATGAGAAGAAGTCTACTACAGTGTCCACCTTCAACATAGGCTCAGCAATCATTCCTTGAATCAGCAAGAAGCAATCTATAGTTGCTTTGTCTTCCATTGAAGTCGAATATAAAACAACTGTAAGTGTCACTTATGAAGTTGTTTGGTTAAAGAGAATGTTAGGTGACAATTGGTCTTCATCAGAAAAGGCCTATGCCATTAACATGTGACAACAAGTGTTATCAGATAGCAAAAATTCTAGTTTATCATGGCAGAACTAACATTGCAGTGCATTATCATTTGATTCAAGAGAAAGTACAAGAAGATGAAGCTGACTTTCTTTACTGATGTACTGAGGATCAACAAGCAGATTTATTCACCAAATCATCGGGCAAAGGAGAGTTTAGGAAATTTAGGAACATGATTGGTGTTAATATCAATGAAATGGTCATTAAGTCAAGGTGTTAGAGTTGATGGCCATTCCTGCTATTAATTTCTGTTAGCTAGTAACTTAGTTTCTGTTTGTAGTTGGTCCTTAAGTTACCTGAATTATAGGGTGCTGTCTAAGGTTGTTATTTCCTTTAATTTTTTAAATGGTGAGTGTGTCTCTCGTTGTTACCAGATTTGTAGGGCATTGTTACTCCAGTTCCTATTTGTGCTTGAATATATTTCAGTTAGGAAAAGGAGAAGAATAATTCCATATTGAATTGTGTTAATTTCCATTGTTCTATGCTGTTGCAATCACTTTAGCCCAATTTTATCTTCAATTAGAAATCTTTTCAAAACAATTTAATCTTCTAGTGATCAATAGAAATTGCAGATAGAACAGTAAATGCAATGAACAATAAGAGACAATCAAGAGCAATAACAAGAGACACCAAATTTGGTCAAAGACTAGAGAAAAACCCAACAAGGGAGAATCTACCCGAGAGAAAGTTCTACGATCTAAGACAATTAAGGAATACCTCATCGAGTGGAAGAGGTTACCAGACGAAGATTCATCTTGGGAATCAGAACATTTCATGCGTCAACACCTAGGCCTGCCTATGCTTTGAGGACAAAGCATCTTAAGGGGAAGTCAATGTTATGAACTAAAAAAGGTCATAACAAATTAAATAAAATATTAAAGTATTAAAGTATTATTTAATAAATTAATTAATTATTACAATCAATTAATTAACAAATAATTAGTTAAAATGAAGAGACATTAGTCCCTAGGGACATGTCTCTCTATTCAGGCGTGGCCAGTCAAACTCCTATTTAAGGAGCACTGCCTCAGCCTTGTAAACATCATTCATTTTTTATCATATATATATATATATAAATATTAAATTTAGAATTCTATCTGGTGTCTTATTTACAGTTCAAAGCAATTAGTCATTTTGTTGCTAACAATTGCTCTGGATAACTTGTTTTTTTATTAAGTCTATGGTTAATTAAGTATAAAGGCACTGGTCTAAAATCATTTCTTTCTTGTGATTGTGTCTTATTTATATTAATTGTTTAATGTATCCATCTCAATTGACCAAGATTTGTTCTAAATTCATCAAGTTGTCCATCTTTAAGTCTCCTAGAGCCTTTATTTCACAAGCTATTATCATACATTCACCTTAGGGACTACCCTGCTTGACTTGTCTAGGAGAGAGTCTAAACGAAGTGAGTAAGGATTAGAGTGACAACCCTTACTCTAAGCATTGTCGCGGTGCCTAGACACTTTGTGCGACAACAGGTCCCTATCATCAATGTCATGCTTTATGACCACCATAGGGTAATGATTTGGGAGGAAAGGGAGACCAATGACAAGGGGAGACACAACAGGCACGTTGTTCGTGATGATCATATTCACAATCGTGAGGGTATTTTTCACATACTGGTTCACGGATACCCGAGTCAGTGGGTAGCCGCTACGTCCAGGGTTTTTTAACACTGAGTGGACGCCACCTGAAGGGCATCAACACCCCTCGGCCTATTTACTGACCTGACCCCAAGAGCTTTCGGGATTCGACCCTGTGACCTCCCATTGGCGAGGCACTTGATTTGACCGATTGAGCTAACTCTTGGGGCTGAAATCCTGAGGGTATGAAGGGGAAGGATGGATACTTCTAGTGGATGGTTATTCCTCAACATCATACCTAGGAGGGGAAAAAGGATCATCAATGATGGTGCTAATGTGAGAAAGGTCAAGGTGCAGGCTTAGGAACAATGTAGCTATGCTATCGGGATTACGGGTGAGGACAAGGAAAACAAGGCCTCAATAATCAATGTCATAAATGGGGCTCGTTGTTTCCAATGAACCTTCTTCATGCGTGGGAACGCCATGATCCGCCTTTTCAATGATGTGAGTCAGAATATCATCATGAGTAATGTCCTAGAGAAAAGGAGAATCAATTCCAACTACATTTTCGGTGTCAATATCATAAATAGGGTCGTAGCCAAAATGATGGTTGCCCATATCCCACTTTCCTTCACTAATGCACAAGAAATCAAAGATGTCACCTTCACAAGGAGTTACAATATTCACATCCCCAAGCACCCTTTCTTGAATGAAAGTCCCTACTTCATCGTGTTCATTCTCACAAGCTTTAATAGGGCTTTCACTCATGACATGCACATTCTCAATCCTTAAATTTGTGCCTTGAAGGTCCTCATCACTATCTTCTTTAGATTGATTCCATTCTTCCATATATTCCTCACTTTCATGATGATCCTTCACATTTGAACTTTCTTCAGTATCACCTTGATCATCCATTTGATTACCTTTCGCAGGGCTTTGTGATTGATTATAACATTTGTCATTTATTAGGTCAGTCTGAATAGTCAAGGAGACAACTATAATCCTTCTCATAGGCACACATCATCATGTAGAGTTGCTTTTGTGTTTACCCATGAAACTTGAGCATGAATTTCTTACCCATGTTCTTCATAAAACTCAACATATTTGTCCTCATTTTTTTGCAGTTCTTGAACGTCTTGACCATTGAGTTTTGCAAATGTAGTATCAAGCTTAATCTCTTTTTGACAATAGTCCATTTTTCATGATTTTGCATATTAAGATTAAAATGGAGTCACTAGGGTGAATTAGAATGCCTTGATAGATGCTTGCTTCACTCTACAAGCATTAACTTTGAAGTTCAATTAAGAACTAGGACTTTGTTCTTCCAATGGAGTCGCCAATAATGTTATGTGAATATGTCGTATAGGGAACAAAACACGTCTCGTGTCCCCGGCAACGGTGCCAAAAATGTTACCGCTCAAACTAGCACGGGTCCTAAGAGGGGTTCCCATAGAGCAACTAATAAGTCGAGCCTCAAGGGCAATAATGGAGCGATAGCCCACTGTCATCTTAGCTAAGGCTCCCTACTCTTTACGGACTTTCACCGATGGGAGGAGACCCAGTATAAGTGGAATCACTAGATGAGTATGTAAATGAAAGGATAAAGAGTGATTCCTAGGCCTATTCACAAGAGGGACTCAACAAATGGATTTCTTGCTTTAGAAGCAAGGTGATGGGCTCTCAAGGAAGGGCTAAGAAGGCCTTTGAGGATAGGGTTTAAGAGTATGCTTTGTCAAGGTAACCCCTAATCTCATAAGCGCTTCTAGATGCTTGGCTTATAAGTGATCTTTGTGGAATTGGAGTTAACAAGTTGCGGGAAAACAAAGGGCCAAGTGGTCCCAAAATTAGGTCAAGGATATGGAGTTGATCAACTAAGGATGTACTTGACCTAATTAGGTAAGGGAAGAGGATCAAAGAAAATATCTTATTTTGATGATTTGATGCTATGATCCCAATGAGGTCACTAGCCAATGGGAAACGAAGGGAAAGAATCGATCTTCGAGTTAGGGCTTGAAATATCTCAAAATCCCACCGTCAAAATCTCGTGAAATTTGGAGGGCTTATTGAGGACACACCAGCGTAGTTGTGCGCAAGAGATCGAATTCTTTTGATGGATGAATTATTAGAAAAGTGATGCCCAAGGTGACCTATGGAGACTAGCCCTAGAAAAAGAAGGGAAGGTGAGAAGAATTTTCTTTGAAAATGATCACCTTATGGAAAGATCGGTGCCTAATCCTTTGGGGAATATGGAGTCAATATGAAATTTGTGATTTAGAAGAGCTTCACCCAATGAAGGAGCCTCCTAGACAAATTTGCGTGGCAATAAAGGCACGAGAGCAACTGCTAGGAGAGTTTATACTTCAATGTGCAATAATCGATAACTTATCAAGATATATTCAATAGAAACAATCTCTAGGAACATTCACCGCTTTACACATGATACATAAGATGATGCAACACTAGAGAGACTAAATTTCCACAATTTTGCATAAGAAAAGCAGTATATTTCAGATCTAGTATAGCGAAAATCCCAACAACATGAATGTCATAAAGTAAATAAGAAGAATAAGCATGAAAAGAGTATTTACATGTGCAAAAAGAGTATATCCAATCATCATATTATGCCAATGACGAAGCTACAAGACAAGAGAGAGATATCCAAACATCAAAATTCATCCATTACATCCAAATTCGTCCTCCAAAAGGAATAGCGAAAATATCACAAGAGAGAGACCCAATCCAAAGTGATGATGATCAAAATGAATCATCTCAATTCTATTTATACACTAATGAATTCGATTTAGCTAAATTGGCCTAATTGGGCCCCTAAAATAACATAATGTGCATAATAACAATACTTTTGGTGACAAGCCCACCAAATAACTCAATAATATAAAGATAAGCCTCTCAAAAGGGTCGAATGATCAACAAAGTGAGTCGTTGGGCCTTTGAGGAGGCCTAATGAAGTCCAAGGGGTGCCATGATGTAGAAATGGACTCCAAACATAGTGGACAAGGGGTTGGCCCCTTGTTTTCCAAGCAAGAACATGGGGTGTTCCCAAGTGGGTGTCGGGGCACAAGGACATCCTCATGGGTCTCCAAGTGGATCGGAAATGCTTGTAGACCATTTGTAAGGGATAGGATGGTGATGTAAGTGCTCCCTCTACAGCAAGAGACATCCTCTAAACCTTAGAACATTTGCCAAGTGTGGAGTTGACTGGGCATGGTGGACTAGGTGCATCATCCGCATCCCAAAGGTGGAACATGAGCAATCATTGAATGTTGTTGGAGATCCATGAAGTACTATCTGCTATGGTGGAGGCCCATGGATCTCAATGCTCACCCTACAACCGTCAATATGGCCCTCTAGAGGGCTAAAACCTCGTATAGGGAGACCAAGCCCCAAATAAAGAACCACTTGCAATCTTGCATAAGATCCAATGTGTCCCCTTGCCTTCCAATACAGTGAATCATTAGAATAATCAAGTAATAAAGCTTACAAATCACAAGATCAATGGTGCACTTCATGGTGGCATGCCCTTCCATAGTGACCTTTGGCATGTACAAGTGTCTCCAAGCTCAATAAGGGGTTAACCAAGGACCCTATTAGGTGGTTTCAACCTTTAATGGAGGGGG
Organism: Pinus taeda; assembly: GCA_000404065.3. Classification (NCBI taxonomy): domain Eukaryota; kingdom Viridiplantae; phylum Streptophyta; class Pinopsida; order Pinales; family Pinaceae; genus Pinus; species Pinus taeda. The sequence goes on along the minus strand of APFE030250877.1, from coordinate 12,996 downwards.
GGACATGTCCATGGTACATCCCTCAAATAGTAGGTGGAAAATGATATAGTAATGGAATGGAGTGGGGACCAGGGAAATCAACCAAACCACATGTGAAGGTGCAAGGGTAGCTATAATAAGGGAAACCCACACCTGGGTATATAAGTGTAGGCGAGAGAAAATCGTGATACATGAGTTACCCCATCCCTTATTTTTCCACCCTTCTTCATATGCCTTTTGCCTTTAATTGATTTTTCTTCATAACAGCTCGAGGCTCCAAGCAATGGAGAGCATGATGTGTAATATGTGGCAGTGGATACCCCCTTGAGGTGGGGCAATTCATCGCCCACCAAGCGTTGGGACAATCATGGGTTCCTTGATGATCGAGGGGGCTCATCTAGGGCCTAGAGGAACTAGGGTGATGGCCATGGGTAAGGGGTAGAGCTCATGTTTGGGTTTTTCCCACATGTTAAATTTATGTGTCCCTGCCATCTTTTGCATTTTGTGGTACATTTCCTGTTGAGAGTGGCCAAATGATGCTTTTTATTTTCTTTTTCGCTGCATCAACCTCTGGGGCATCATTCCATGCCTGACCCAATGTGTGGATAAGGGGATGAGGAGGCTAACCCTATGTGGACCCAGTGGACACATGTGGACTCGGATGGGAAGAAAGATGAATAGGGCTAAAATGAATGGAATGATAGAAATGTAGGTGGTATCGAGAGCAAGACCAGGCAACCAAAATCGAGATTTCCCATGTAGGGCCAACCCTAAAGCTAATGGCCAGTAAAGAAGATCCCACAGGACTAGGCTTCAAGGGTAACCACGAAATCGGGCAATGGAAACAAGAATACAAACCTAACCCACTCTTTCCGCTAAATCCCCCCACCAATCCATGCCCAAAAGTGCCCATGACAAGTAAGAAAAATTACTTAACTATACCAATGAAAAGCCATACCTTTGGGGTCAGGAGGCCCACCTTCAAACATACAATCATGACAAGTGGTCGAAGGACCACATGGTTGGCTCGAGTGGCAGAGAAAATGGCACATAGATCTATCTGGGAGTTGCAATGGGCTGCTGGTTGCTGACTAAGGACCATCTAAGAGAAAATTTCTTTTATGCATACTACCACAAGTGGTGGGTAAGAAGACCAATGATGATAGTCCACATTTCTTTGGCTTTCTTCTTTCTAGTCAAGTGAGGGATAAGGTGGTTTTTGACTCCTAGGATAATACTTCTTGCCTTGGCATCCACCTTATAATGTTGAGCCAACTGTTGAGGATCTATTGGTGTGGCTAGGACGTTATCAACACATTCCAAAACCCCTTGTTCCTCTAACACCACTACTATCCTTCCATGCCACAAACAAAAAGTTGGACGCACTGTCCAATCTGTCTTCAAATCTGAGACCCTGATATGCCATACTACCAAATCGAACTGGTAAATACAAATTGCACAGGGAGAATCAATGTACACTACTCATAACCCTAATGGCCAAATCAATATGATAACTTGCTCCCTCTGAATCGTAGAATCTCCTCCTGAAGATAAAATTTGTGTTTGGTCTTTGATCACAAACTGAGCTCTGATACCATGTTAGATTTCCTTAAACCCCAATAAACTAATTCGCAATTTTCTAAGTGTAGAAAACCCAGAAACACAAATAATTCATGTTTGGGAAACCTAAACCACAAATAAATTGAGTTTTCTAACTTAACATGCACAGTAGAAAATAAATCAAAAGACAAACACATCAACACATAGAACACAAGATATACCAAGGAAACCCCAACTCCGAGGAAAACCTGTAATAGTGTGTGTCTTTATTATTTTGTTCAGCAAAGGATTTTTCTTCCGAGAATTTCAAGGGAGAAACTTCCCTTTTATCACAAGAACAACTGAACAATCCTCCAAGATGAATCGACCCCCTACCTGAGCACTGATCTGCAAAATCTTGCACAAATTAGCGAAAATGTGTACACGCGCGAGTGCAAATCCTCTCTCATGCCCGCACGTGCAAATGGTATGACTGCTTTGGGGCCAGAAGACCTCGGCCCTCACTTGATTTCTTCTTTGATCTTGTATCATTGCGATCTGTCGAAACCGCCGCCTCTTCCTTCGTTGATCTAACACACACTACTTGTGCTCCATTGACTTTCCATTAACTCGCTCCATCTTGTCTTATAATTTTGATCTCAACACTACTCTCCCTCTCAATGGCTGAGACTAAATCATGATCAATGGCTGAGATTAAATCATAAGATAAATTAGGATTTTCTTATTTTTCCCAAGTCTAACTTTGGGAAATAGTTAAATAAATTAATATTCTACTGAAGTGGTAGTCCTTTGGGTTATTCTGCTAGCCTTAGCACTTAGACAAGCATAACCCTTACTTCTCTAGTCCAATCAACATAAAGAGTAAGTTTGGAGATAACAAGCCCCTTAATGATAGAAGCCTCCTTACAAAAACAATTGATGCGAACAAAAATTAAAAACGATAGATTGAAAATATATTATATATTATGAAACAATTAAATACCTATAGCCCCTTCAAAAACACATTTAGCAAGGGGAAGGATGGCAAGAGCTTAGGGCATTAGGGTTTCTTATGCAAACTGCGTTTTTGGTTTCCAGTCAAGTGTGGTAGGCAGTCGTGCAGCTAAGACAAGCATGCAATGGTCGTCATCGATCCAAGAAGAAGAGATCAGTATCACTCTTAGGCCACTACAATTCTCCAACGATCTTAGAAGGAAGGGTGGAGGGATCTAAGGCGCACGCCAAAGGGGGTTTATCTGATCCATTTTCTATACTTTATGTAAGTAATCTGAAGGACTTTCTTTCATTTTTAGAGCTATGGCCTGTTGTTGTTCCAAAACAGTCTGGATTTGGCCCACTTCTCTGGTTTTCTTGGGCAACTAGACCAGATCCCAGCTTACACAATCTGGGCAATACCCAGAACAATGCAGATCTATTATGAAAAACCCTGTCATAAAACATCTAGGTTTAGTGAAGGGTTCAAAGAGTTGAAATTGGGGGAGGACTTTCAGATCTTTCTTAAAACCCTTAATGGGAAGTCCTCCCTTTTTTGGGTCTCAGGTCTAGGATAATGTGGTGGATCTCAAGCAAGAGATAGAGACCAGGTTGGGATTTCCTGTAGATATTCAGCGTCCCCTTTATCAAGGGAACCAGTTCCAGGATCTTTTTCAGCTGCAGAATTACAACATTTCAAGAAACTGCGTCATTATCTTAAACTTAAGGTTGTGAGGGGGTGCTCTGGGATCCAAGAACCCATGAGGTTCAGCTTCCTACAAGGATGCGGTGAGGGGTAAATGTTCTAATCCACTAAAGCCGCCACAGTACATCCTAGGAACTTACATTGTTGAACAACAACAATAAGTGCCTGCCATGGAGGTAAATCCAACATAGGTAAATCAACTTTTGTTTGTTTCTAACTTTTAAAGAAATTTCAATCTTTGTCTATATTTCAATTTTGTATGTGTAATAATTCACTAATTTGTTATATATATATATATTATATATATATATTGTCTTCAGTGTTATTTGTGGGGTTGCCATGTCCTGCATCGGACACTTGTATTTCCATGTCCTTTGTTTCTTGTGTCATCATGCCTAGTGACTTAGATTGTTATTGACGTATACAAGGTGTTAATTTTCAAATTATTGTGATATACACATGCAATAATATCACCATGTCTGGTTTGGTGGTATTATCACAATAACATTGGCTAGAAGCCTTGAAGAGTAATTGAGTTAAGAAACTAAATAAAGTTATATATGATATTGTTAAAGGTAGGGCATTTTTAAAATAAAAAAAATTCATCCTCAAACACCTATATATCATAAATTTACCAATTTGTCGATCCTCCCATTGAATACCAAGGGAAAAGAAAAGAAAGGAAAAGAGAAATAGGTCCAAGTCCTTGATTCTCTACTAATTTGTTATATGTATAAATAGGGTCCTCTATGTCCTGTTTCTAGGGTCATTGTGTCCCATGTCAAACATTTGTATTTCCATGTCCTGTGTAATCGTGCCAACGAACTAGGTTGATATTGATGTATAAAGGATGTTAATTTGCAAATTATTGCAATAACTACAGAAATTATTGTGATAATTTCAAAACCTCAAATTATCGAGAGATAATACAGGTGATAATATCACCATGTTTGGTATAGTGATATTATCGTAGTAACATTGGCTAGGAGTCTTGACGAGTAATTGAGTGAAGAAACAAAATAAAGTTATATACGATTTTGTTAAGGGTAGGGCATGTTAAAAAATAAACAAATGATGTTCATTCTCAACTACCTTTATATCATAAATTTGGCAAATTCATTGATTCTTCGAGTGAATACCAATGGAAAAAAAAATCACAGAAAACAGACAAATAGGACCACTTCTTGATTCTCCACTTCTGAGTCCTTGATTGGACATCTATCAGGGTTCAACTTTCAGTCTTGACTTTGGTGTATCATTTTTTATTTGGCATCCACTACACCTTATATATTAGTGCTTTCTCCATATTCAAGTGCCAATGTGTTTATGTGATGTTGTTGTTACTTTATCGGTTTAAAATCTTGAAAAATTTGAATATATTTTGTTTTTTTAATGGTTGCCACAGTTTGCCAATTTTTCACCAATGTTTCCGAGAATATGTTTTCCAGATCCTCGCCGATATTTTCCTGGTGTTGATGTTATTGACATTCATAAATTCACTGTGTACAACAACCTGCAAGATAAATACATCGCAATTTCATATGCTTCTCCAATGCTTATAGATTGCTTCTTCCAACTGTCTTGAAATAACTAGCTTTTGTTCTTCCAACTCTCTCGCAATAGCTTGTTTGATAATCCATCAAACACACTACCAAAGGACTTAAAAGTAATTTCAGCATCTCAAAAACATGTTCAGACAATAAAGGTAGACGTTTTAACATAATAATTATCATGTCTTCCTCACCCACCTCTCTACTTAAAGCATGTCACCAGTCATGAACATCCTTCAATTTCAGTAAGTGATCTGAAATAGAATCACTTTCTTTAATTTTCATTAAAAGCAACAAATTTTTGAGGTAAAATGCCCTAACTTGTCTGAAGTTTCATGCAATTCCATTAACCTTCTCCACATTGTGCACGTGTCTATCTAACAACCATCTGATCACTAACATAAAGCTTTATTATCACCCCACTAATTCTGGAATAAACTCTTGTTGCTCCTCATCTACTTGATCTCTCACCAGTTTGCCCATCACCACTCCTAGCAATCGCATGTACTCAAAAATTGTAATCATATGCTGCTTCCATATGTTATAGTTATGCCCATTAAACTTTAAGGATTCTGAGAGAATAATATAATGAAGGCTTGCCATTGTAAGTTTTCACCACCAAGAACCAATACATTAAAAATAAAAATAAAATTGTTTTTCAAACACCAACCTTGTAATACAAAAGGACAAATATTTTATCTTACCTCCTTATCCGACTCTGTAAACTTATCCAGTCTTTTCCCATTACTACGTGCTTAATTTACCCACTACCTATGGCAGTTCCTCTCCAACCTTTTCACACTGCCACATACTCAATTTGCACAATATCTGTATCAATTCAATCATGTGAATGTACATATTGTTGCAAACCCAAAACCTCCAAGCTTCATGCTTCCACAGACCGTTCTCCACATTGCAGGATCTCACACAGAAAATAAAAAAAAAACCCACTCTAAATACTAGAGTTATGATTTATCTATGAACGTACTACTAGAATATGTATGAATGTTGTCTAGAGGCCGCACCTTTGGATGTACATTTCCTAATTAAGATCACTTCTGTTGTTCATATACATCATGTTATTTTATTGTGGAGTGAGTCACAACTCTATGTAATGCACACCTAACCCCTAATAGATTAATGATAACGAATAATAGTTAATTATAAATAGACATTTTCTCCTAAGTCCTAACAGAGACTGTGTAAACAAGATAATGGGTATGAGCAGGATATATATCATCTTGAATTGCAACTTGACAACTAATGAAGAGAATAATGGATTGTTGGAAATATGAAATGCAAGAAAGTGATAAAAGGTGTCCAACAGGCTGCACAGATATCACAAATATATTTGGAAGTCAATGAGATACAGTTTTAACATGGTAGAAAACATGATGCCCTGAAAATAGAGTAAACTTAGGTTTCCACGAGATAAGAAGTTACATAATGAAATCTTAAGATTCAGATGTCTAAAACTGTCGATGAACACACTGTTTTAAAACCCAAAACTAAAGAACAGACTAACAATTAGACAAAATGGCAGCAAATAGTAAGTTAGCTGTGAAGAATCAAATATAATGGTTGTCTAAAGTTCCAATCCACAACCATATTGACTTAGACATCAATAAAGAAAATAAAAATTTCAAAACCAACAACCAAAATAATCTAAAGCAAAGGAAACAAACACCAGACCACCACAGCCACTACAATTATTTCACTAATTCTATTTGTTTATACTGCTTCATTCATGGCAGGAAAAAAAAAGCAGATTTAATGAGAAAGAGACAGGCTCCATATATTTGCACACCTCTGATTATTGAAAACCACGACTTAATCTCAGGCCTCGAAAACAGGTATACCAACAAATGTGCATACAAAGGCACACATGCCAAGTGAATTGCACGAAGCCCTTCAAATATAAAATTCATGCATATGCATAAAAAGGACAAGGACAAGAATTGACAGGATTAAAAACCATTGACAGAGAGACTCTCGATCTTCATCAAATATGCCACGATCACTGATGCACTGCATCCACAATGAGAAGCATTAGATCCAATCACCTCTTAACCCCAAGATGAAGCCACCAGTGACCCCTGTCAAGCTTTCTACAAAATATGCATCGACTATCAAACAAATGCATTAACAACAGTATGAGATATACATGATCAACATCCATTGTACGGAAAAAGTATACAATCCCCAAACAAGCGGGGAAAAGCCAGTTCAAGTAAACTGTGCAAAAGCCAAAAAAGATGATTGAGGCTGCTTGAAAGATAATAAATTTTAATCCAATATAGGGAACCTTTATGTTTGAGGATTTAGGTGATCAACATAATTTAAAATATGGAACCGGATTACTATCTAAACATCATCTTATCATCTTACTGAACATGAAAATTAGAAGAAAAATAGAAAAGTATCTGCCCAGTCCACATGCATAGTCGATGACTTCTCAAGATTCTAGTCTCAATTTTGTTAATTTGGCAGAGCTCAGGGACAGATTCCCTCCTTTGAACAGCTTTCCTCATTCAAAGAAGACCCTGTTTTCCCTTGGAAAAAATTAATTTGGTCAAGGAAAAATTTATTTTTAATGTGAAAACCCAAAAGTGCACAAAAGTTTAGGTCAGCTTTAAAGACAAATTGGGTCTCCTCCAACACCTATAAATACAGTGCATTAGCACCTCATTTGGACACACATCACACACATTCATTTCTTCTCTTGGAGGTTCCTACATCTGAAAAATTGCAGGTCCCTTTCACACGTGCGAGGAGAGAGGAGATTTTGAGTGGGCCAAAAATTTGTCTTTGATCAGCACTTTGACCAGCGTTGACATTTTGAGATTGGGCATAATTTGACTTGATTTGACTTGCCATTTTGGACTGTTTTTGGAGGCCGAATCCTTTGGCACAGAGATCGAGGTTTTCTGAGCACTTGACTGCAGTTAACTGTATATTTGAAAGTTGACTTTCTCTCTCCGTTGACCAGGTTTGGCAGTTTTTTGGGACTTTTTTGACCTCATTTTGTCCAGCATTTTTGGGCAGTTGACCGAGCTCTTTTGGAGTTGTTTGACCACTGACTTTTGGACTGGTTAAGGCCTCTTTGACTGCTGTTGACTTTGACCAGAATTGCAGATTCGACAGTATGACCAGATTTAACTTTTGAGCTCATCTCTTGGATTTTTGTATATTGGTTGTTCGAAACTCAAAATTGTTAAAATTGGCAACTAGGGCCAAACTCCATGTGGGTCATCTTATTTATGGCAGCTGATATTTTTCTTGAATCCCTCTCATCGAGAGGTGTAGGATTGATCTAAAGATTATCCGATTCCAATAAGTATTCATGGAGATATGACTTTATTAGTGTTATGAGACAATTCGTCAAAGTCGGCCAGCAACCAAATAAACCCCACTTACGCTCAACGTTTTAGTATAAATAAAGGAGGACTTCAAGTCATTTAGACTCATCTCTTGTGATCTCACTCTCCACTTGGTGGAAGAGGAGTATTCTAGAGGAGATGTCTTCTACGCAGCCCAAAGAAGGGTCATCTAGGACAGCCCTAGCCACAGACTTGTAGGAGATCTGGCCGCAGATCTAAGAGGCCCTAATCTGCAGCTAGAAGAGCCCTAATCCGCAGCTAAAGGGAGCCCTTATCCACAGCGAAGGGAACGCCCTAATCCATAGGTAGAGGAAGCCCTACGCTGCCCTACCTAAGGGTGGTATGGAGATACCCTAGCCGCAGCAAGAGAGGATCAAGAAGAGGACAGTTTGCTGGGTTGATTTGTGGACTGTCCCAGGACTGTTTGAGGGCTATCAAGACAAGTCCGAGTTGCTGTTAAAGGGCCGAGTTGCTGGGTAGTGAAGGCCGAAGAGCTAGAGGGACAAAACGCTGAAGAAGGTGTGTTTGGGCATGCATAGGGACTGTCTCATGACAATGCTAGGCTGCAGGCCTTAGCACACATAAAGAGCTGCATAGAGGGCTGTTAAGGTGGACTAGCCCCTCCGAAGGCAACGTGGACAAAGAGGAGGCTTCACTAGGAATGCTGCAAACCTTTGAGGGTTGGTTTGTGGACTGTCATAAGGGTTTAGGGCTGCAGCACGTGCCCTAACCAGGGTTGTCACAAACGCAGACAAATATCAGTTCAACAGTGTTTTGCAGGGGTGTTGGATCCTAGTTTAGGATCAATACTACAGTTGGTTGCTGTCCTAAAAGGTCACCTAGCTGCTGTTGTTGTAGGTGATAGCAGGGCCATGTTTGGGTATGATATGTTGGACATATTATGGGACAGAAGCAGTACGTACAACAGCATGTATAGGTACAACTGTTGCAGTGGAAGCAATATGTACAGCAACATGTATAGGTACAATTGTTGCATAGTGGAGGCAGTATGTACAGCAGCATGTATAGGTACAACTGTAATGATTGCAGCATAGTGGAGGTAGTATGTACAACAGCATGTATGGGTACAACTGTGTGTGGTGCAGCACCGTGATGGGTACAACCATGAGTGGTTGCATTTCCGTGATAAGAGCAGCTGAGTGAATGGGTGCAACATGATGACCAGATGCAGCACGATGGAGAATCAGTTGAAGCAGCTTGTCTTCAACTGATCTCATGTATCATCTTCTTAGAGATGATCTATGCTCTTATCTAGATAAGTCAAAGTGTTGACTTCTGTTGTAAATGTACTATCTCTCTCTCTCTTTGTTGAACTATTGAAGAACATAAAAGAAGAATTGATCAAAGGTTTCCCCACATTGGGGTTTGTCCCTGGCTAGCGCCACAACTTGTGTCCTCTTGTCTTATAGCTTGTTGTTAAATTGGAAACTAGGGCCCAAACTCCATGTGGTCGGCTTATTTATGGCAGCTGATATTTTTTATTGGATCCCTCTCGTTGAGAGGTGTAGGATTGATCCAAAGATCATCCGATTCCGATAAGTATTTATGGAGATATGAATTTATTTTGTTTATGGAATTATTATCAAGCCGACCAACAACTTGAGTAGGCTCAGAAGCCCAATAGTCGTGTCTATTCATCATCTACATTTTAGTATAAATATATATGACTTGAAATCATTTGTAGACAACAAGAGTTCGCATTTCCTCTGAGATTTCGTGTGAAGATGGGTGCAGAGGATTCGAAAATAAGAAGGGACACAACTCGCAATCCCTTCTGTGATTTTGGAGCAGATCCAAATTAGAGCGAGGAGAGTCTGACTGCACCTCGCATGGGTATAGGGTGCAGGAAGACTAGCTCTCTGCTGGAAGCAGGAAGACTAGCTCTTGGATGGCAGCAAGAAGATTAGCCCTCGGATGGAAGGAGGATGACCTCGCATTATAGAGAGACAATAGATCAGGTCTACGAATGAGTGGCATCACTGAAATCTTTGTTGGGTAAACAAGAGGCACAGTCTTGGCATTACAGTGAGGAACACTCACTCTCCTGACAGTCTTAGATCATATATATGCTCTCACTACAGCGCTTACTCCAGAGTCCATACGCAGTCAATGGATAAGTCTCGGCATTTATATATATATAGATACTATATCAGTCATGAATATGATCTCGGCATAATTATGTTTCGGTAATAACTGTGATCACAAGCATATCAAGGGACAATGTCGAGGGTTATACATGGTGTAAAGGGCTGCAGTATTACTATGTTAAAAGGAAGCAGTAATTACCATGATGATCAGAGTCTCGGCATAATGATGATGACGAGGATCATGATCTCATCTCAATCTACAGTAAGGTATGATCTTGTTCATGAAGCTGATGACAACATGTTTAGAGGATTCTGGAACTATAGCCTAGCTGCTTTGCTAGGCTGCAAGCCATAGCAAGCAGCTAAGGCTCGTAATTGGATACCGTATTGCAGTGTATAGATGATGAACATGGTGTGATGGATGACAGCGTGATGTGGGCAGCATGGTACAGTACAGTGCAACACAATGGCATAACATGATGATATATGGGCAACATGGTATGATGCAGCTTGATGGTGCTACACAGTAAGGCGCAGTAAATGGACGAGATGCAGTTGAAACAGAATGTCTTCAACTGATCTCATCGTTATAGGAGATGATCTATGCTTAGATCTAGATAAGTCAAAGTGTTGACTTCTATTGTAAATGTACTCTCTCTCTCTCTCTTTGCTGAACTTTGAAGATAAAAGAAGATTTGATCAAAGGGTTTCCCCACACATTGTGGGGTTTGTCCCTGGCTCGCGCCATATCTTGTGTCCTCTTGTCTTGGCTTGTCTTCTGCGTTTTGTATTTATGTTCTATCTGCAGTTTATCGTAATGCTGATGTGATTGCTAATTGTGAAAATTTAAATAAATTGCTCTAGCATAGAGCATACATAAACTTAACATGGTATCAGAGCTGAGGTGAAGACAATGCCCAAGCAAGGAGTGAAAGAGCAATCACCGAAGCAGTTGGGACAAGACAGAAGGATCAATGGGTTCCTCATAATTCACCTAGGGTGAAGTCAAAGCAGAGAATGTTATCAGAATGGCGCAACAGAAGTTTCTAATGGCCCAACTAATGATCCCTTCATTGGGAAGTTCAGATCTAAGGGTGGAAGGAAAGGCAGATGCCTTGTTGAAATAAGTTCGGCCGTTATGCGAAGGAGTGTCCAAATGGAAAGGACACGTCTCTTGATGAAGATAACAATCATTCCTAGGACATCTTCAATAATCAAAGGAATGACTGGTAATGCAGGTCATCAAGGAAGTGGTCGACACCTCCACAAAAGCAAGAACCTGATGTCCATCTCAGAAATGGAAGTCAAAGGTTACAGGGTGGCACTTATCGATGGAAAGGTACGTGTTTGAAAATATATCTTGCAAAGATGTTTTGAGTTCTGGGTTGTATCAAGTTGCGGGAAGTCCAGTGGGGACCATGCCCGTTGACTCAGCACCGGAGGTCTGTGAGTCAGATGGTGACTTGGATACCTGAATTCAAAAAGGAGCATGAAGGTACATGTCTGAAATGTATCGAAGGAAAATATTATAAGGGGATCATTCCCCTCATGCAGCAGGTCCACAGGCTTGGAACAACCCGAGGAGTTTGAGACTCAT